>JAPKID020004735.1:0-11511 GCA_026931265.2 Tropidonophis doriae | reverse complement strand
ACTCGGCGTATAAGACGACCCCCGATTTTCGGTTGACTTTTTTGGGTTTCAAATGTCGTCTTATACGCTGGAATATATGGGTAGTGGATTTCCTGGGTTTGGGAATCAGAGAACAGTTCTACCAAAACTTCTTCTCTCCCCCCCTCCCCCCAGTGGGTGTGGGTATGTAAAGTAGAATTTTGGTAAAATCATAGGTTACTTTAGAAACTAGCTGCGTGATAGAAACAAGTAACTTCCCAAACCAAATATTCATATAAAATGATATTGTTATGATCTCGTGATCATGCAGATATTTGGAGCCAAATATGAGAGCCCCAGTGATAAGTTAGTTTAAGAATAGGGCATTGTCCATCTTAATGTTAATGTTTAAAATGTTGCTTTCTAACGTATGGTAGCATAAATAATGAGTTCTCAGTCATTTGTACTGGAGTCTTATTTTTTTCACTATAAGGAAACATTTCCCATCTTTCAGAAATTGTTTCAGATTATTAAGTAAGGTATTTAACACTTACCACAACTAATCCTGATGATAAAATGATCATCGCAAGTCCAATTCCCAACATGTAAATCCAGGTCATGTGAAAATTGCCTTTCTGTACATTTTACAAATACATGGTAAGCAAAAGAGGAATGTTATAACTCTTATCACAATCATTTGCTCTACATATTCTGTTAAGCATTGTATGGTGCTAAGATTTATTTGATTTACATACTGCCTATGAGCTACATACTGCCTTTATCATATGGGAAAAAACCTCTCAATGGATCAGAGGAATGGAAACTGAGTATATTTAGCTTGGGGAAAATATATTTTGAAGATCTGAATTCAGCATGAATTAAAGAGTATGAATTCAGCATGAATTAAAGAGTATGCTCCTGTACAAAAGCAGATGAATCCTGAATAATTTAGGTTACAGGACATTCCATTAAAAATGCTCATCTTCAAACTGAATATTGTTTTATTTTCCCAGCAGACATGCATTGTACTTGAAACTTTGATTTATTAAGAAGTATATGAACACAGAAAGGCTTCACTTCTGTGTAAACTATATTTTATCCAGAGTTGTTTCAATAATGAGATGGGCAGCATATAAATTTAATTAGTAAATACATATTAAAGTGTGATAAACTGAGGGAGGAAAGGATAGAGAGAGGAAATTGCCTTATTGCTTAAGAAATTCATTAACTAACAAAAGAACATGAGGGAATTGAACATAGGAATAGTGAACATCCTTATTAGTGGTTGTCATTGGCTCTAGTGGTTACGTAGGCTTGTAGGTGCAAAGAGATGGTCTAATCTCCAACAATATGAGTACAGAGGAATATAAAAGCATTCTTAATGTGTCTTAAACAGTAGCACACAAAAGAAACCATCATCTGTGTTTTATCATCTCATAATACAAAAAGATCTTAATTTTCAGGAAGATGATTTCAGAAAAAAATAATAACAATGAAACAAATCAACAGTACTGCTGATCAATCTTTCTTTTACTGGAGTTTTTAATCTGTAGTCCTTCACTGAGTAGACTGTGAAGTTGACTATCTAAATTATGTTTCCAGCTCAGCTTGAAGGGTTCAACCAGTCCACAGAAACATCATTGTCCAACTGCTATCAGCAAATAGTAGTACCATGGTTATGAACATCTATAATAATGTTTACCCTTTGTGCTGAACTCTTGACTTTCATCCCACACCTTCAAAAATATTTTTGTTCACAATCAAATCCACATGACAATAATGAATTGCTAGCCCCAAACAGAGGTACAATTGCTGATGTCAAAGGTTTATGTGTTGAGGCTAAGCATATGCTTATTTGTATAACATTCACTGCATCTCTGCCAATGTCTAGCGCTATTTTTATCATTTAATAAAATATGAAGAATTCCTTCTCCCCACACACATAGAGCAGTCCCTGTTTCATTTAATGAGCCATCAGATTAGCCTTCAAGCCCTATAATAAAAATATAACGAAGCAGTAGATTTATATGCATTCACACAAGCAGAAAGCCATATTCGGTATTTATCTATTTAGATTTATACACTTATTTTTAAATAAATGCTTGCTAAATTGGCTGCATAGCTGAAACTAAAAATAATAACTTCTGAATGTTATGCATATTTAGTATATGCCGTAGTGTTCATTTACTTTAATTTTGAAAAAAATACTGACTTAATAATTTGTTCCTACAATAATAGTCAATCACAGTGTTCCTGACTTTGCAAATTATTTTGCAATTCAGCTACATCTATAATATAATAAAATAGTTATAATTCCAACTAAACAAATATTTCTTCTGCCAATTATATATTAATACCCAACTGATTTAATATAGACTGGGAGATATTGAGAGCAGACCTTTGGTACACATTCTGAAATAAATCCCATAGATTTGAGTATAATTATGACAATTTCCATCCAACTCATTGATCATTAGTGAGCACTTTATAAAATCATCATCACAGAAGCCCATACAATAATTTTCTACTTTATATCTTCAGCAAAATATTGTTCCATCTTCCAACTTCTTCTTTTTTTGCTTTTATTGTGTTGGATTGGCTGGAGTCAAGATGTCTGGAGTGCCCATTACAAGTAAATTGACTCCCATGCTTTTGCAAAAATGTCATGATACTGAGGTTAGATTCACTTGTGGCTAAATGTCAAAGATGCCTCCAAGATGAAATGGTTCAGCAAGCTACCACAAATTTCCTGCTGTAGCTTCAGGCCAGATCTTTTGACTGTAAATTGCAAACATGTGGTACTCTGTAGTAATTTGGGAAGACCAGATATATAAGCCTGAATCTACCACGTCACAAATTTAAGTGGCATGTACCTCAGTCTTGGAAACATTTCCATAATTTTCTCAGGTTTCCTTACATATGACTAGTAGTAGATTCAACATTTTAACAGAATCCTGATAACATAAAACACACACAAAAACCTATGGGCTAAAATCTGCTCTAAGTCTTTGGTACCAAAAAAGCCATTCTTTACAATCTCTTAGCATTAACAATTATTCACAGCCCAAGTCTTTCAAACCCTTCTTGGTCTGTAGATGCTTTATTGCTACATTGTGCATCATATTTTGATATTTATATTGAGTGACATCTTTGCAGGCATCCTCTGTTTTGGATCCAAGTAATCTGAACCTTGTGAACATCCCTGTCTGCAAGGATGATCCTTTGCCATGATTTATGTTATTTGTCTTTGATCAGACATTTTCTAATAATAACCATCTCTATTTTGACCCAGAATTATCAGTGGACTCAATATAAGACCCAAAGATAGACCTCGGAATTAAGAACAGCACTCCCTATATTAACAGTAGAGATCAGCAGTCAGCTTGGAAATGCTCCTCTACAAAAGAAAGAAAGGTATTGAGATCTAGCTTTGTTTAGTAATTAAGGCACCTGACAAGTACCCAGAAGATTGTGACTTCTAATCTCCACTTTAAGTATGAGAGATGGCTGGACAACTTGGGGCAGTTGCTTTTTCTCAAACCTGCAACCTTGTCAGGCTCGGTTGACAAGCTGGTCAATCAATTCCCTCCACAACCAATGGATCAATAATCAGTTAACCATATGTGGTGGTGGTGGGGGGGAGCTGACCTTGCATTTGTGAGAAAACACTAGGAATGAAAACAGCAAAAAAAAGAAAGTTATTGCCACTGACTGTTTAGTGGTAGAAAGTTAAGAATGAATTGTGAAGCTGCAAAAGCTAGAAGCAAAGAATCTTAGACCAAACAGGATAAAAACCCAATGTAGGTGTCCTGTACATCCAAGAAGACATGAGTAACATTTAAGAGCAAAGAGACTGAGTTGCATATTTATTTATTTATTTTATTGAAAGGCCATCGAACATCCAGCAACTCTAGATAGTTTGAAATGCACTTTTGAAATGCACTGTTTTAAAACCCTTTTTATGCTGGAGTTCCAGAATGGCAAGATATTAAAATGCCACTGACTGTAGTTATATATCTCAACTACATTTCTCAGACTATTTATATTCAGAGTTTTCATTTATCAACATAAAAACAGACTTTTACTTGTAACACACACTTGATTTTTTAAAAGGATCTTCTGCATTGTTAGCAATAAATCAATGCTTGTGTGTTTGCTGAATTCTGTAAGTCTTACACATAAAGCATAGCTTTTTCAATGCTTTAAAAAATGTGCTTTTGTGGGCCTATTAGCTCTTTAGGATAGATTTTAAGAGTAGGTAGTACAGCATCAGAAAATATGGTAAAGAGCAATAAATGCCTTGTTGCTTATGTAGTTTTAAGACATCAGCTATTAATTCTAAAATTATAATACCTAAAAACAAGATGTGCTTATTTTTTTATAGTGCTCTGTTTTCCACTTTTAGAGTCTCAGAGTTCAAAAGTTTGAATCAAATAACAAAATATAGGGAAAGCTACCAGAAGTACCCTATCAGGAAAGTGAAAATAGACTGGAAAAGGAAATAAGATGGGCATCACATGTATGTATTAATCCAATTTTATCTCCATTATCTGCTTTGTGGTATGAATAATCTTTTGCAGATTTCATTGAAACAAGCATATAATCAGAATGAATCACTAAAACTGTCCATTCTAATACTTTAGGAATGAAACACACAAAAAATTGATGGAATAATATAAAAAGTAGGCTTAGGTCCAAGGTAAGGAAATGTTCTGGATATATTGAGGACCATGACTCCAACCTCCTTAAAGGCCATAGTCTGTCATGATCAGTGGACTTTTTGATTGGAAATTAAGGGAGTTGTAGTTCAGATTGGACAAGGATGTGATAAACTATTGAGAAAAGACTATTCTGCAAAGCCTGATACTTTATTGAAGACCCAAAGGGGGTTATCTCTGAAAGCTGCATTGACAGGATTCAGTGAGGTGATGCATAAATAGTCAAGTTTAATAGAGCAACATGGTTGAAAGGTAATTTCTATGAAAATGGGAAGCGTTGCAGTTAAAAATTTGCAGGGTAATGGAAGAAAATATTGGACCTGTTTGCCTTCAGTCTCAGAGCACCAGTAGGACAAAAACAGCACCTTCTTCCTGCAGCTGAAGTAAACATGAAGTATCATGTTTTTGATTATGGCCAAATTCAATGGCCCAAAGACAAATGCCTTTTGTTTCTTCTGGCTGCTGCTCTTATAGATATTGGTTAAAGCTTTTCTTTGCTTTCAATTTCATAGTGATGTTTTTAACCTCTGCCAGGTTAAAATAAAGACCAGATGTGCTGAACTACTTATTCATCAGGCTTCCTCTGCTGACAACTGTGTCCTTGTTGTCAACACATTCAATAATATGCAGACTTCTTATAGGCTGCTCCACTTCAAGCATTCAGCACTTCCCTTTGATCTGACTCTCAATATTAATAAAAGAAAACCTGGAACTAAATGATGCTACTTTATATAGGCAGCAACAGGTCTCTAAGGATAACTGACATCCCCCCCCCCACCTCCCCAAATAGGCAAAGAAGCATAATTTGCTTTATTAGATACAATGAGCAAGTTTGAAGAAAAATGGAAAGAACTGTTAAATAGGACCTGGTATGTTGCATAGGATTGCTTTAATCACTGCGTGGAAGAAAGAACTTCAACTGGATAATTGGACCTAAGCTCTTCTATTCGTCTTGGCAGGTTTCTAAGGCATATTAGCTGCCATTGCCCCACCCTGTGTGACAGGGGGAAGATGTGAAAAACCTGTGAATGCATGATCAAAACTCCAACTCTCTTTTCATCACATAATCTATTTAACTTTCTTAATATCCCCTTATGGAACCTCTGCCCCATATTACCTTTCTTCCCTTGTGTGTACATGTGTGTTACTTTATTACCTTTTGCTTGCCATTTAGTGTTATCCAGATTTATATGGCCCAGATACGGTTGCACACAAAGCTTTGAAAATAACTCATATGTCTGCTTCTAACACTGTCCCTGCCTTGTTGACTCAAATAAGCATATGTTCATATGCAGACAACAAAAGTCAGAAACAAACAAGTCATTTTATGGATTACAACAGTAAATGTACAAATCCTATCAAAACAAATTGTGATTCATTTGGAAATCACAGGCTATTACCAAGCTTTCCACCAGAGACAAATTCCTTGTGTGTCTAATCACACTTGGCCGACAAAATATTCTATTCTAAACTGACATTTATCATTACAGTAGTTGTCCTCATTTAGGGACTGAAAAAACTCACCTAGTATTAAGTAAACAGGAAAATGACCTCACTGCCTTTTTATACAAGCGGTTTTATACAACTGGGAGAAAGTCCTTTTTATAAAAATGGACAATTGTGTGAAAAGAAAGTATGACATATGCAGTGATTGGACCTATACATCTTACCAAGCCATACTTTGCTTAAGCATGTTGATGGGCGAGGCCTATTTGGCTAGATTTGCAAAACACTCCAAAACACGCCAAATTTCATTTATGGGCTGTAGCTGTGGCAACATAATACACTAAGCAAAATAAAACAAATCTTATCTTGATGTGACCCAGCCACAATTAAAATCCCCAGGCAACTATATTCAATACTTGAGCAAGGAGAAAGATAACAAATGTAGCATAATCCTACTTATCAGACAAGAACATTTCAGTTGAGTTTAACTTTGTAATAAAAGCTATATTATATAATTTTTTTACCTGAAGATAGTCTTCTACCAAGCCCCATTTTAATCTGATGAGGTAATCAATTATTTGGTGAGTCAGGAAACCTAGAATTCCGATTGCTGTTCCAATGATCCCCATCACCAACCATCGATCCCAATCTGTTCTTTAAAAAAAAGAGAGGGAGGAGGAAGCAATTCCATATCAATGGCAAAAAAAATATCATGGGGTTAATTAGTGGCTTTGAGGCAAGAAGTCCATAAAAGTTAATTAGTTAATGTTTAGGATAATGAAATCTAGGTTTTAAAACTGATTCAGTGATTTACCCTGAGAAGCCAGAGGCAAGTAGGAAAACATCCACTAAGAAAACAATGACTTTGTTTGATTCTACTCCTCTGTTTTGTTCCTTTTTGCATCACAACAATCCTACATTCTAAATAGCTTGTGTGCCTTATGCAAAGTTACTCTATAACCCTGAGACAACTTATTTAAGAAAAAAATTCAACAAAAGCAAACTGGTTCAAATTTCATTATGTATTCTAAAGAGAATTTTTGAGAGGTACAACCATTTGCTTTTGAGATATATTATTTATGGGTAACATTTAGCTTGTTTTGCTGCACATTGTGGCCACATTTGAACTAAATATGTTGTTGTTAGTCACAAAGTCGTGTCCGATCCATCACAACCCCATGGACATCCATCACGACCCCATGGACAACGTTCCTCCAGGCCTTCGTGTCCATTTAAGCTCACACCAACTACTTCACTGACTCCAGCCAGCCACCTTATTCTCTGTCGTCCGTTCTTCTTTTGCCCCCAATCTTTCCCAGCATTAGGCTCTTCTCCTGTGACTTCTTCCTTCTCATTAGGTGGCCAAAGTATTTGAGTTTCATCTTCAGGATCTGGCCTTCTAAAGAGCAGTCAGGGTTGAACCCATCTAGGACTGACCAGTTTGATCGCCTTGCAGTCTACGGAACTCCCAGGAGTCTTCTCCAGCACCATAGTTCAAAGACCTCCATTCTTCCTTATGGTCCAAAGGCCTCAGCCTTCCTTATGGTCCAACTTTCATAGCCATACATTGCAACTGGGAAAACCAGTTGGAACTAAATGTTACACAGGTGTAATAGCTCATTCTTCATTGCTGAAATATGAAAATAGTTTGACAAATCCAACTTCATTTTCACCAACATTCCAGTTCAGAAACATTTAAAGAATCTTAGCAAGCTTAGTCAAAGTTTTCCTTAAGCAACAAGAAGTCCATCAGTGCCCCCAGGCAAGGAACATTTTTTCTTACAATGTTGTTCAAGTGTTCTAGATTGCAGTTCGTCAATAAAACTATAAAAAATTATTATAGTTAAGTATCAAAACACAATTCTTTCCACTGTTTTACCACACTCTTACTTTTAAGTTGCATATATTGGTATTGCTATTCTGTGCATTCTTTGATTACTTTTAGCAGGAAATTAGAAATAAGCATTTTTCTAAAATTTTCCTCATCCTTACACTTGTTCCCCTCTATTTATTAGGCATCTTGCTTGATTTTTCTAATGAAAGAGTATGGATTTCTCAATAATGGATGTGCTTTTCTTCCCCTAATATGATTTGTCTTCCTAATCTTTTGGTTTATTCAGTTCATCTCCTGCCTGATCTGCATGCACTTTTCACTGTCATCAACAGATGGCACTGGAGCACTTTATAATCCTTGTACAGAGAAAAACATGTAAAGGAAGATATTTTCAAACAAGGAAATATTTAGTGTCTCAAATGAGATAAGATTCCTCAGGTGCCGTGCTCAATTTGCTTGCAGGAGACAATTGATCCTGTAGTTTCCCCCATGTATATTCTCTATAGCTAGTCCTCGACTTACAATCACAATTAAGTCATTGTAATCATAAATCAAGTTAGAACTGATTTGATGACAGCATTTACAGTGCGTATTAAGCAAATCATTGTGGTCATTAAGCAAATCATCTCATCATTAAATGAACCCAGCTTCCCCAATGGGTGTTTTTAAACAGAAATTGGCAACAAAGGTTCCAAATCATGTCACCGTAGGATGCTGCAACCAGTTGTGATCTGGTTGCCAAGTGCCAAAATTGTAATCATATGACTGCAAGAGTGATACAATGGTCATAACTGCAAATACAGGCCACAACTCACTTTTTTCCTGAGGCTGCTATAACTTTGAGTCAATGTTAAATGCTTCATTAAATTGTTAAACTTGGGTCCCTTTAGTTCTAGCACAACACTCATGCCAATTGACTCAAGAATGAAGCCTACTATTTTTCTGGGATTTACTCCGTGATTTATAACCCAGTTAGTTCCTCAGCCTCACCAGATGTGTTTGATTAATTCCCATAATTTAGGTATTTATCTGGTAGCCATTATATCTGAGTAATTTTAGAAACTTGTTACATATCTGACGACATCAAGCCGGACACAGCTGCCATAAGTGCTAAATTAATTCATAATATTAAAATCTACTATTTCATTTGGATAAGTTTTTGAACAAGAGAAACTTTGTTAGCTTACTTATTGCATCAGATTCTTCATCCCAAAACCATTTATTAATATAGTACTTGTTGATACTTTGTCATTGTTTCCATGAAAGGCATTTTCAAGCATGTGAACATATTTCATATCTATGATTTATTATCAAAAATGCATATAGGTAGTGTATGCATTTACCTCACCTACCTATCACAGTTGGAACTGGCAACTCTTATCAAGCAATGAGATCATGAAGTAAAATGTCATGTGACCATGCCTGACTTACAATGTCAGTTCAATTTTGGTTGCAGTTGTTAAGTGAATCATCACAGATTATTAAAATACATCTTGTGACCACAACTAGCAACTTTCTACCACCTTCTCCAATTGATTTTGCTTGTCAAAAGCTGGCTGTGACTGTGGGATGCTGCAACTGTCATAAATGTCCACCAGTTGCTAAGTGCTTAAATCCTGATCACATGACTGTGGTAATGCTGTAATGTCCACAACTTTGAGAACCATTTGCAAGTCTCCTTTTTCAGTACTAATCATAATTTCAAACAGTTGTTAAATTAGTGCTGGTAAATACCTATATTGGCAATTCCTAGTAAAATTCCCAGTTTGGAGTATTAGTCCTATCAGGAAAATATCCAGAGTCTTATAGTTTCAAGACTTTCTGAAATTAATATGGGAGATATTCTCCACCATAATTTATAAACATATGTGCTTCCTAATGAATAAAAAAATCACTTCTTGGGATTATGGTGAGATAAGAAGTAAATAATACTTCCATTTAAAAATTAAATTTTAATCTGTTTATTAGATGAAATTGTAAGCCAAGATGAGCTCTGATTTCTTTGCCTATGCAAGCCTGAATAAGTTTTTAAAAATACTGACACCTTGGGGTGGGGGGACCTGGCTCATTGTTTAATAATCCTAAAACCAACACCTCAATGTCATTAAAGAGTTAATAGTCATAGCGCTTAAATTTATATACCGCTTCACAGTGCTTTACAGCCCTCTAAGCAGTTTACAGAATCAGCATATTGCCCCCAATAATCTGGGCCCTCATTTTATCAACCTCGGAAGGATGGAAGGCTGAGCCAACCTTGAACCTGGTGAGATTTGAACTGCCAAATTGTAGGCAGCTGGCTGTCAGCAGAAGTAGCCTGCAATACTAAATTCTGCCCCCACCCCGCAGCTCTAAGCTTGATCAGTGACCACAGAATCCTAGCTGACTACTGAAGGGAAGAGATGAAAAATTAAAAAGGAAGAAAGCTGAAAACAGCACTCCATGTTTGTTCTTATAATAGCAATTCCAAGATACATATAAATACATATTTGTCAAGTACCTGTAAGCTTGCTCCTGCAGCCACTTCTTATATATGTTACTGTGTGAAGGCAAATAATCCAGACTTTCATGGACTGAATGTTCATCTCGTTTCTCTTGAACACTGTTTTTTCTAGAGCAATTACTATTGTTAGAGTTCCCTTTGCATTGGAGATCAAGAGAGTCAATCAAATCAGGCTGCTCTTCTGCCAGCAACATTTGATCTTCTGCACCACTTGCACACCTCTTGTGAGAAAGCGGGATTGACATAAAATCACACAGCTCACAAAAGATTGCAGCTTGCGAAGTTGTCTTGCTACCCAATTGGAAGGGTGGGATATTCAAGAGGAGGAAAGAATGTATCTGTACAAGAACTTGCTGGTGTTGTGGGTTGGATTATTTTGGGGCTGCAAAATACAGATCCAACACGTTTGAGGCATCTACAGCCAGCCAGAACCAGATCTTGCTTTGTATAGTAATCTTCTCACTGGAAGAGACTGGCATGCAACAGACTAGATGCTTCTTTTTTTCTTGAACAGAGGTGACTTGAATTAAGCAGCCACTACAAATAATTTGGCTACATAACACAAAATTGTATTCCTTTTGCTTATTAAACAGAATTCGGAAGGTTGCAGAATTATATTAAGGCAGATATCAAGAACTGTTATGTAAGTCAAGGCCCATCGCCAATATCCAACTGTACTTGAGTTTGCTGTTGCTCCTCCTTTGTGCTGCTGCTGTTTACTTTCTCTAAATAAGAACAAAAGCAGCCCTGTTGTTCTCTTGTCTCAAGAGAAATGTAAGCACATGGGGGAAATAACGAGAACATATGAAATTTCCCAGTATAAAATCTTGAGGTATACTTGCACATCCATCATGGAACAAGGTAAGGTATCTGGAGAGTGGAGCATGCTGTTTTATTTTTGTGCATGGATGCTAAACATCACACAAATCCTTACGAAAGTTAGAAGAAATATTGCTTATATATATATATATATATATAAGTATTAAGGGCTGATTAATAAATTAAATTAAATTAGAGACCAAGATAGATCTATTTCGAACTTTTTAGTTCTCATC
>JAPKID020004734.1:0-11511 GCA_026931265.2 Tropidonophis doriae | reverse complement strand
TTCTTCTTTTGAGTCAGTACTGACTCAAAAGATAATTACTTTAACAAATTCCAACAGTTTTCGTGATAAGATTTCAGAAGTGGTTTGCCATTGCTTCCTAAGCCTGAGAGAGGATAATAGACTTAAAATCACCCAGCTCCTTTTTGGCTAGGGATAAATTAAAACTCCTGGTCTCCCACTTTCTAGCTTGGTGCCTTATGACCATGCTGACAATTATAGACAACTTTACACCATTTGAATTTGTCTAATTGCTTATTAAAAACATGACCCTCTCTAATGATAGCTATTTTTATAATTGAACTGTACTGGTATAAAATTGTGAAAAATTTCACTCATTCTGAAATGTCTGCATTATGTTTTAACAGATGACCCCACATTCCAATATTATGAGGAAAGAAAAAAAATCACATTTTTTTCTATGTCATAGGACAGTGCCTCATAATTGTGGTGCAAAACTTAAAAGACCTTCGTATAGAAACTCTCGGATTTTGGAAGCAAAAGAAACTTATAGTTTAATGCTAAAGATGTCCCTAGGGTTTGGAAAAAGCAAATCCAATGAAAATAATATGTAAGATATAAATATGAATAATGCAATTAATATGAATGGCTTCTCATTTTAATGGGGAACAGCAGTGATAGCAAGCCTTTTATATGCCATGTCCACAACTTCAGGTGCTATGCAAATGAATGCATGCATGTTAGTGATGGTGGCAGTTTATGGCCCATTAAAACTCATTACATCTTGGGGAAATGTAGTCATGGTGGCAGTTTTGCAGAGGAAGAAAGAAAACAATCTTTTCACAAACTAACTGCTTGAACATTCCTGGGTTATGAGGACGCCTGGATATATTTATACTGAGATGGATGGATGGGTGAGTGGGTGGGTTGGTGGGTGGATGGATGGATGGATGGATGGATGGATGGATGGATGGATGGGTAGGTAGGTAGGTAGGTGGATGGATGGATGGATGGATGGGTAGATAGATAGATAGATAGATAGATAGATAGATAGATAGATAGATAGATAGATAGATAGATAGATAGATAGATAGATGGATAGATAGATCCCCACACACACCCCAAACCCCCCCATTTCCTAACATAAAATACTGCTATGAACTCCTGGGCACACACAAAAATTATAGTCAAGGAAATATAAAATACTTATTTATTTAATTGTGGTGGAAAGAAAAGATGTCAGTGTATCTCTCTTCTCATGTTCCTCAAACAATGAGTAGAAGAAAGAAAAAAATGGAATCGAATGGAATGGAGTGGATAAAATTGAAAAATGGATAATAGAGATTAACTGAGATGTGGTGAAAAGAATCTATGGCATTATCAGGCAGCAAGAAACAAAAATAAAGTTACCACTGATAATATCTTTTCTTGTGTTTTGAAAAGATAAGCCACTTTACTCAAGCCAATCCAGAAAATAGGTGCATCTCTTCCTTCTTGGTTGTTAGTCCAAGTGTAGTAATAATATGGATATATTATATATTATATTACATCCAATAATATGGATATAGAAAAAGGACAAGATTCCATACTGTAACAACTATCTACCCAGAAAAAGTACATGAATAAATTGCATAAAGAAGATTCTGCAAATGGAATGTATATAGTTATATTCTTTTTAGTTGAGTTTCATCCAGCTTTGAGTTTGTTATGGTTGCTTACACCACTACTAAACATTTTAGCCTTTAAAATACTTTGTTAATGTAAATTGACAGCTAAAACTCGTAGTACTCCCTAGTTACTCTGGATAAATATAGTCTCAGTTTTAAATCCTTGTTTTAATTTTCAAAACATTTTAATATTTAATATACTTTACCAGAAGTAAATGACTTTGTTAAACTGCATTTTTACTGATGCATATAAGATAGATGTGAAATATTTTTATGACAACTTTCATGAAAGGGAAAATGAAGAGAAGCAGGAGATACGGTGGCATCTGTGTATTCAACTGCTTTGAAATTTATCAAATTTGGCACTTACCACTAATTACAAACATTTTGTCCTAGTACTCATTGGTTGTTTGGTAATCAACACACAAGGTAGAACATGTCAGTGTTGGCTACCTTGTGATTCAATACAATATTCTTTATGGGAAAAATGTGTTTGTTACTCATCATTTTTGTACTCATCGTGCCTCACAGAACCAATTAATGATGAGTACTGAGATATTAGTATATGAAATAAAAAACAACAATAATAAATAGTAAATAATAATAAAAACAAATAAAAAGTACTATTTTAGACTGAGAAAAGAACAATCTGAATTGAATTGTGGTACAGAATGAAAGAAGGCAGGGAATGCATATGGGCAAAACATTATTTCTTGGTTTTTTTTCTTTAAAATTCAGGAAAGCTATGATTTTTTTTTTTTTTTAAAAAGACTAAAATCAATTAATCAATTATTTTAAAGAAGAGGTGTTTGCTATTGCATTCCATTTTTTGTCTACTTCACACACTCCTTCAACTTTCTAGGAGTATTCCATCCAAGTCCTAAAGTGGGAGTAGTCTTTTAGGGTCACAATACTATTTATATTAACCATATTACTCAAAAACAACAGCTGGTGGTGTCATGGATTTTTGATGTCGGAGAGGGTTTAGGGTAGGCAAAACAAAAATGGTATTCAAGGATTCTGAACAGAGACATACATATACAAACACATAAGATCTAATATGTTTTTGACATATACTAGTAAGTGATCTGTCTTTCTATAATACACTAATCCTGACTTTTCACAAAACTGAGCCAAAACTAAAATATTTAGAACATAATTTTCTAGTTAAACGTTCAGGCTCAAAGGGTTGAGAAAGAGGCTTCCCTTTAGAAAGGATCTATGGCATGGAATTAAAAAAAACCCCAAAGACATAGACAAATAGAAAGAGGTGAATTTCACCCTATTCCAAGCTCATTTGGAGCAGTTTAATTCTATGCTGTAATGGCTACCAGATCTATGCTGAAAATCTGTGCTGCAAAAATTCAATCAGCCACTAGATGAAGTAAAGGCTCAGAAGTTTCTGTATTTTTTGCTACATTTTGCAGCATCGATCTGATATATTTTTAATGCTATGACTCTAATATAAGCCACAGGGAAAAATCAGGCTCAACAGCCATCATCTGCAGATATTTTTACTTAATATTCTGAAGGGTTTTTCCAAATTTTGAATCCTAATAAAATATATTTTATGGATTCTCCTGGAGAGTAGAGTATCCATATCTAGCCTTCCCAACTGGGTTTCTTTGAAAGATTCCACAAGTCAATAGGGGTTTCATGAAAGATTGTAATTAAACACTCATCTTTTTTTTTTTAAATGATGTGTTCCATGCAATACTACCACTCATTATGCTGGGAATTTTTACATACTATGATTTAGTTGTTAGCCTGCCACTTTGCTGTTGTCAATTTTGTACAATATGGATTGTGTATGTTAGAAGTGAATTGTATTGTAAAGTATTATTATTAATAATAATATTTATTGTCATTGTACTAAAATTACAATGAAATTGGTTCATTCAAATTATTATTATTATTTGCAATCTTTATGTAGGAATTCCCTGAGACCTGAAAAAAAATTGTTTCAAGAGTTCTTCCAGTGTAAAAATGTTAAGAAAGGCTGGCTTAAGTCAAGTAATATTAGAATCCTTAGGTTTGTTACAGATTCTTTGTTTTCCAATGGAACAAAGAAATTTCAGTTGTCTGCTGAAATAACCTCCTGAATTACTGGATATTGGCAACTTTGCATTTGCAACTAAAGCAATCAAATTTGAAAAGTGTGGATACTGCAACCATATTAGAACATGTCCTCAGTTGAAGAAAACAGCACGAAACCTACAAACAGATCATGGGCATTTTCAGACACAGGATAAGTTGACTACATAAAGAATATCCAGCAATGTCAGAAGGAAAGAAATCCATTTGGTTTGCAAGCTGTTTATATTGGAATGTGATGTTGTATTGCTAGCTTGTGGCAAATAATAGAACTAAAAGAAAATCACTACTGACTGTGGAGATTGAGATTGGAGAGCGAAGGCAGCAGCAAGAGTTTTTAAATCTTGGAAGGCACCAAGCCTGGGAAAATAGAAATGCTCATAGTGGATAGTCCAGTGCTTCACAAACACAGCAATTTAGGGGATTTGGGAAGCTGGGGAATCCTGGATGTTGATGTCCACAAATCTTTAAGTTGCCATGATTGAAAGACACTAATGTCAGAGGATGATTTGATATGAGACAGAAAGAAAAGGATGTAGGAGATTACAAAGATAAGAAAACATGTGATATATTAATCTGTTCTTATTAAAAGTTCTGATAATGAAATGAAATGGGCGGCTGTTTTGCTTCCCCTCAGCCACCATTTCCTTCTTCTCTTTTTTTCTGCTCTAATCTACATTCACATATAATACACTGTTCTGTGTCCATGCAGAATAGCTAAATGTTCTTCTCAAATGAACATATCCCATCCATAAATATTTTTGTTACTGTTCATTTTCTAGTTTAGCACTGTGAGCCATTCACTTCTGTGCAAGTCATAGCACAGCCAATCAATCAATCAATATTGTTCTGTCCCCACTACACATTACTCTCTCTGCAGCTTGACATGCAGCTAAAACCTACCTATCTTCCAATAAAACAGACCATGTGCATAGATATGGATGTTTTATTAGAGAAACAGGGGAAATACATACAATAAGAACCCAAATACAAAATAAACTGTTTTGAGTTCAGAGGTGATGTTTAGCCAGTTTGGACCAGTTCTGGTGTACCAGAAGCAGAAATTTTGAGAAGCTTGGAAAACCAGCAAACACCACCTCTGGCTAACCCTGCCTTCCTGCCCCCACCATTCCCTATCTTATATTCCCTTGTTTTTTTGTTCAGCTGATTTGTGTGGCAGAGCAAATTGCCACGCCTCAGCTGAGCTAAACAACAGCTCAGCTCACCAGCAATGACACCTAGCACTGTGCACACATATGAAACATGCATTAGGCTCCCATGTGTGGAAGCATATGTGTGCGCACAAAGTGCTCTCTCATAGAACCGGTAGGAAAAGATTTGAAATCCCACCACTGGTTGAGTTACTCATGAGCATAACCATTAATAAACACAGATATATCTAAATTTCACCAGTGATGCTGTGTGTATGAGTTGTGGAGTCTGGCTGCACATGTGTTTTGGGAGTGACAGTTCCTGGGAAGAGGACCTTAAAGGACCAGATCTCAATAAGACTTTCTGTTTGTACAACAGGTGGAGCTCAAGATACATTAAAGAACAACAATAGCAATGAAAATGCATAATTACATATACAAGCTTATGCTGGAGGCATGACAAATATTCTGTCATCAAGTCTAACAGAATTCATGAGAATTATTTTCTCAGATATTCTGATAATGACCCATATCCTTGGATGTACATGTATCTTCATCAGCCTGGAACCTAATAATGCACAATTCAACTTCAACCTGCTGTATCACTTTTTGCTTTCTGCTTTATCCCATTGCCTGCCTGCCTCTCTCTTCTCAGATGTTCAGTAGTCTGAATATTATTAATCACCTTTTGATTTGCTTTCTGTTTACTCTCTCTCCCTCTACCGTCTTTCAGCTACCTGCATTATTTCAGCTAGATCTCAAGTAGTTTTTTCTCAATTTACCTCTCTTGCTTTTCCTTAAGGCATCATTCACTTTCTCTGCTATGTACCCTATTTCATCTTCCCCAAATT
This sequence comes from Tropidonophis doriae, assembly GCA_026931265.2. Lineage (NCBI taxonomy): Eukaryota > Metazoa > Chordata > Lepidosauria > Squamata > Natricidae > Tropidonophis > Tropidonophis doriae. Next base: position 5,790 of record JAPKID020004734.1, on the reverse strand, counting down.
CTCAATTACGGTTGTTTGGCCAAATGCTATTAGAATGTCAACTCCACACAGAAGAATAGACACTAGCCAGGTAGAGCACATTCCATTACTAAAGCATCCCATATCATAGTATAAGTATAAAAATTGTATTTTCTTTGAAGCAAATGAATATTTGATATTATCATATAACACTTTTCTCCTCTGTAAATAATTGCCTTGTTCTTTAAAAAAAAATCCAGGAAGTCAAATAAGGTGTTTCAATATTTAAGTAAAAGCTCTTTTTAGAGTAAAAGTCAGTTTGAAACAAACAGATGAAATACTCAAAATGTTTAACACTTCGCAAGCATCTCAGGAGAAAGAGCTGAAGAGTTGGGAAACAATCTATTTGAAATTCAGAAAGATATTGCCAGCCTTTCAGATACTTGGATTCAACTGCCAGTTAAAATTTTATAGTTCCTAGTTAAGATAGACACCAAAGTTTGGTTTAGAATGCCCAATTACTTATTCATCCACCTAACTATCATGCATATACCCAACAATTCTTTCAGAGATTTGAAAGCAATGTCAACTTTTGGTCTCTTCTGGTGTCGCTACTTGGCAATTGACTGGACTAGTGCAAGCCACATTTTGGCAAGATTTTCTGAAATAATTTGCCTTCTTTCTAAAACTAAGAGAATAACTGGCTCCAAATCACCCAGTGTAAAGGGGGTACACCAGAGGTGGGTTCCTCCTGGTTCGGACCGGTACAGCCAAATAGGTAATAACTTGGCCAGACACGTGACCATTCAGTTCTATTCTTGGTGGCGCCATTTTGATTTTCTGTTCTGCACATGCTCAGAACAATCTTCATTGAAAAAAAATCCCCCCCCTTTTTAATGTGTGCATGCACAGATCCTTTTTAGTGCAAAGGCGCACATGCATAATTTTTTTCAGGCACTGAACTGGTAGCAATGCCAGCAGGAACTCATCCCTGGCATGCACAGTAGTATGAAGGACAGAAGGAAGAGCTGCTACTAAGACAATGGTCAGATAAGATTATTGTCTTATGGTCACATGAATATAAAAGGACAGAGAACAAAGCTTATTCAGATTTTCAAGATTCTGTTACTATAGATGTTAGAATAAAAGTAATCCTGACCTATACAGCACTGATTCCTTAGTCTGTCTAATTTGTTGGCACTGAGCTGGCTTAATGCCTAAGGCATAAATTGGAACTTGAGTCAGATCTCTCCAGACCTTGTCTGAAATGTTAATCATTATATTCCACTTTCCTAATCACACAAAAAAAGAGATATTAGATTGCTGCTCAGCACAATCTGCCAAATGTTTTAGAGGCTCTGAAAACTTACGAGATGGTTTTTTTGAAAAAGTCAAATTGAGGGTTTCATGCAAGTTTGCCAAAACTCTCAAAAACATCCATTTGGAAAATCAATTTGCTTCCAGTACTGACCTGTTTTGCAATAAATCATCACTGAGGAATACATCCCATGAGATAGTTCACTGGAGAGCTACCGATATCTGCAATAGAACATTACTATCTTCATTGAAAAAGTCATCTGCCTCTTTAGTGGGGATTTGAAAAGCAACATTGAACTTCTGCAAATAGCTAATGGTTCTTTCATGATGTGGAAAATATGGAGGGGGGGGGGTTTCAATAGAAAGTCATCTATGTTACTGCCAACTCAGTATCAATGCTGTGCAATTTACTTCATGTCCTTGTATGGGAGATAACAAATGATCTTATCTGTTTTCTTATCTGTTTTTTCAGTACTAATGCAAACTACTAACTGCTTCTTTGGCCTATGAATTAATTTGAGAATTTACAACAAGTTATCCATCAACTTTTGAGCTTCCCAAAGGTTCTCCCCACTTTTCAACTTAAACAAATTATAAAAAATAGCTATTTTGAAGAATAACTCTGTGTGTGTGTGTATGTGTATGTGTGTGTGTGTGTGTGTGTGTGTGTGTGTGTGTGTGTGTGTGTGTGTGTGTAAATAAAGAACCACATGCTGATGTGGCACGCATTTGAAACAACATAATTATACACAGTTTTTAAAGGCAAATTGTAGACAAGTCAGTTTGACTGACTGAGACTTTCAGATTCATCAAATGCATTTCATAATTCTTCATGTTCCAGGTAACAGAACAATCCACTTTGTTTCATTATCAAAATAAGAGGGCAGGTGCAATGAAAATGTCAGGCCAGTTCAGTTTTGTATGGCACCTGTCTTTTTCAATGTGCACTATACTCCGTGGACTAAGGAGCTGAAGCTGTGTCTGCTTGTTGACAGCTTGGTCAATTGGCTTGTGCTGCTTGGGGAACAGTCATGCCAGTGGGCCTATAACCTGTGATGATAAACATAGGAGTGCAGCCTTGTCAGTGTATTACTGGAGAGGCAAGATAGCACACTGTCTTGGGTATCTGTGCCAAGAGCTAAGTGAATTTGCTTCAGCATAGACAACTCTTTCCAGGCAGAGACAGATGCATTTGGATGCAGGTAGATAACTATGCCTAGAGGCTTCACAGGTGGAGGAAGAAGGCAGCATCAATATTTTAACACCCATCTATCTGTGTCAGAAAAAACTGGCTGCCCACTGTTCCTTCCAGATGCACCATGCCAGCTTTCAATTGCAGCAGTTGTCTGGGAACTTGCACAAGAATAACACAGCAAGATTGAGAAGGCCTGCAGTGATTAAAAAAAAAAATCAGGATACAGCAGTTCTGCAGTTCATAGGTAGAGACCCAATACCCTTCCTGAGGATCTACTGGTGATACCTTGTAGGAATAGTCAGTGAAGGCCAGATCAACGAAGGTTCCACTGGGCACCTAAATTAATTGGAGCTCTTCCTATCCACTTGAATTGGTGAACATTCAGCTTTTATTATTTCATTTTTTTCAAAAAAAAGGTCTTATTTTTGTTCAGATTCTTTATTTCCACATCCGAACTGGAAGCTAAAGTGGAAATCAAGAAGAAACTTGTCAACCGCAATATGCTGAACAGCAGATAGGCCAAAGCAGCTGGCCTCTGCTGTGCCTAATGAAGCCAGCATCTGCTAATGTCTCTTGGTGCTAATGCATAGACTTCACTCATGGAGTGAATCTTCTGACTTTTCTGCACACAGGCTGCTCAAGAAGGCAGAGCCTAGGTGGAAAAATGTCTAGTCACATAGCATGCTGGGGTCAAAATAAGATTCTAACTGGTAAAAAAAGTTAAGCACATTACGGAGCCAGAAGAGGAACAGAGTTTACTCATTCTTTAGCTCCTTTATGTCTTTGAATTGTTTTAAGACTGGATTTTATTGGTTCTTGCTTTCTCCTGAGGATTCATGGTTGCTTTGTGCTGCCTTCTACTTCCCAGCCCAGACTTAAATTCATGATGGCAATGCCAGAACCAAGTCTGGGGGCAAAGTTAACAGAATGAGCAGGACCACTTCTTTAAATAAATTTTTAAACCATGCGAAAAGAAACTAGAAATGCTAAATGCAGAATTAAATTTTCTTTAACAACATCTATGAAAATATGATTTCTCTCGATAGCTATAGGTTTTTCAACAACCTAGAATAAAGAGGAACAAAAGAGAAAGTATTGAAAATGGTTGGAGGTCTGTCAGAATTCAGGTAATGAATATGAAAGGGTGGCAAACAATGAACAGTGGGCTTTACCATTTGCTTGTCATAGAGGAGAATAATAGAGCTTACTAACCCATCCTCAAAGAATGGATGGAGCTGTGGAATTCTCAACAGCTAGAAAAATCCTTAAAGAAATGACTGGAAATGATAACATTAACTGTGTATAATTTATCAAAATGATGTTTTTATCCTGGCTGCACTATTTTTTTCTAATGTGGTCTCAACTGACCATTTTAAATCTAAATGTAGCGCATTTCCAAGGACAAAAATAAACAATTATTTTCAAACTCTAGGTAAGAATCATTATAAAAACAGTCATGAGACTTAGAAGATTCAAGATTCAAGATTTATTTGATTTATATACCTCCCCCTCTCCCCGAAGGGACTCGGGGCGGTGCACAGGAAATTAAAAACACATAAAAAACACAACCATAAATAATTAAAACCGAATTCAATCCCTTACCCCTGTGCTAAAATTTAAAATTATTAAAAATATTATCCCACATTAAAAACCCAATTAAAACAATTTAAATTTGGTGGGAAGGTAACAGTGTTCCGTGCGCCTTCAGTTTATAGTCATGCCAGCCAAATGACTGCGGAGACGTCTTCGGATAGAGCTGGCTCTTCGGCTTTGAAACAGAGATGAGCACATGCTGGCTGAAGAATTCTGGGAGTTGAAGTCCACCAGTCTTAAAAGAGACAACTTTGCAGACCCCTGCCCTAGAGTCAGGAATGACTAGCACATATCTGCAAGAGGAACCTTTACCTTATATTTAACCACAGCCTTGCCGTTCTCTGGAAGCCTCCCCTCAAAATTCTAACCACTGCAAGGCTGTCTGTGGAGATTCTCAGTCATCCAGGTCATGGTTGTCCCAAAGGTGCTTTTTTCCCCTGAAGAGACAACTGGATTTTCTGTTTTTTTCTTTGAAGGTGTTTCGCTTCTCATCCAAAAAGCTGCTTCAGCTTCAGGTGACCTTAGCGACCCGCTGAAAGAATGCAGATGACCCCCTGTCTGCAAGGAGTATAAATCCTTCCATTCTCCCCATCCAGTCAGAGCTGAAGAAGCTTCTCGGATGAGAAGCGAAACGTCTTCAAAGAAAAAGCAGAAAGTCCAATTGCCACTTGGGAAAAAAAAGGATCTTTGGGACACTCCATGGCTGCTTAGCTTCTGACCCCAGGCAAGATGGATGATTGGGCTATTAGTGCACACTTAGCCAAGGAATTAAATTGGGACCTCTTCAGCTGGCGGGTGTGTTTACTTATTTATTTGATTTGGTTTGTCAAGCATGTAGGAGAAACACAAGTATTTGTATGAATGTAACGTATACACATGTAAGTATAAGCAGGTATAAAAATATAAAAGAGGTGGGTTCTTATTGGTTCAGACCAGTTCGGCCAAGTAGGTAGTAACTTGGCCAGCCAGGCCCCCAAACTGGTTCTATCGACGGCAGCGCCATCTTGATTTTCTGTTCTGCACATGCCCAGAACAATTTTTTTCTTCCTTTTCTAATGTTGTGCGCATGTACAGACCATATTAGGTGCAAATGTGTGGAGTGTGAGTTTGGTGTGTGTGTGAGAAAAGCGTGCACGAATCTGCAGTAATGCCGGTAGCAACCCACCCCTGATATATACAGAAGAAATGAGTACAAATAAATGGGAACAGTAGGGCAGGGACGGTAGGCACACACTTACGCACACCCCCTAATAGACCTCATAGGAATGGGGTGAGGTCCATGGTAGACAGGTTGAGGTTAAAGTTGTGGGGGTTGGAAGATGTAACAATGGAAGTCAGGTAGAACATTCCAGGCGTTGACCACTGTTGCTGAAGTCGTATTTTCTGCAATCAAGTTTGCCCGCAATAATACACGGGTAAACAATAGATACAAACTGAAAGTAAACTTTGAGTTTGTATCTATTGTTTGCCCGTGTATTATTGCGGTTGAAGCGAAGTAGTCGTTGACAGGTAGGACGTTATAGCAGACAATTTTGTGTACTATGGTTAGGTTCACAAGAAGAAGAATACAATACAATACAATAGCAGAGTGGAAAGGGACCTTGGAGGTCTTCTAGTCCAACCCCCTGCCTAGGCAGGAAACTATACCACTTCAGACAAATGGCTATTCAACATCTTCTTAAAGACTTGCAGTGTTGGGGCATTCACAACTTCTGGAGGCAACTTCT
>JAPKID020004733.1:0-11512 GCA_026931265.2 Tropidonophis doriae | reverse complement strand
CAACAATAAAAACATCAGATACAATAAATACGCTAAAAATGAATTAAACCACTAAGCCTGTTCTAAAATCCCCAATATTAACCCCTAATAAAACAAATTAAAAGACTACGCCAGGCCGGCCGCACGAAATAGATGGGTTTTCAAGGCATGGCGGAAGAGGCCCAGGTCCGTGGTTGTACGTAGTTCAGGGGGGTAGGTCATTGCAGAGGGCAGGAGCTGCCACAGAGAAGGCTCTCCCCCTAGGGGTTGCCAGCCAACATTGACTGGCCGATAGCACCCTGAGGAGGCCCTCTCTGTGGGAGAGGACTGGTCGATGGGAGGTATTTGGTAGGTATTGCATAGGCTGTTTTAACCCCATGACTGAGGACTCTTATATTATGCTGAGGTACCCTCAAGTCATTTTCAACTTCTAGCAAACATATCCAGTAGGTAGTTTTTATCTGTGATGCCTTATCCCTAACCCATCTCTGGACCCCTCCACCACCATCTCTTTCTACATACCATGGATGTCTACTTGGAAGACGTTTAGAAATTACATGCATACTGAGAGATACTTGCTACATCTCAAAAAGTCTTGCTCATCTGCCTTGTATAAATTATCTCACTTCTGTCACCAAGGAATTGTCATGGAAGTGTAAGGATATTTTTAATTACGTGTTGACAGAGAACAAGATCTATTTATGCTTATTTATGCAGGCTTCTCTGGATCTGTTCTAACACGATGCTTGCTTCTTTTGTTTTAAAGACAGTTTTACTTATTCTTCACCTTGGAAACAGTGAAAGAGGGTAATTTTGTCTTCTCAACACTGTCTCTCATTAAACAGAGCCACATCTTCTAAAAATATGTAGCCTTGTGATGCAGCTGTTGCTTGATTAAATTATCATTTGCAGATTGTGAGAAAGATTCTGTCTGCTTCTCTGAGAAAGAAGGAATCCAACTCTGGTGCCTTTATCCTCCCAAGTTCAACAAATACAAGATTGTCTAGCTTACACTGTCCAGTTTTTCCCCCCAAGACCAAGAACAGCCCTTAACAGACTGCTGTGCTGGCAGAACATAACTCCAAATGGCACAGGGAACTTTTTATAGCAACAGCAAAGGGCAGGAGAATTGCAATCTAAACCCAGGAGCATTTCAGAACACAGCTTTCTACATTTGGACAGTTCATCATTTCTCTTAAGTAAGTGTTACGTCTCAGCTGTGGTCAGCATTAAGATAATTTCCCCCTCAACTACTAGTACAATTGAAAGCCAGTTAGAATTGTTAGATTAAAAAGCAAATATCCTATAGCTTTCATAAGTCCTAAAAGAATTTGGGAATTTATCCTAGAGTGGTTCAGAAACATATACCGTATTTTCCAGAGTATAAGATGCAGGTTTTGAAGAGGCTTTTTTTTAAGTAGGTAGGGAGAGGGAGAGAGAGAGAGAGACATGCAGTAGGTAGGTAGGGGGAGAGAGAGAGAGTAGTTAGGTAGGTAGATAAAGGGAGAGAGAGAGAGAAATAGAGAGAGAGAAATACAGTAGGTAGGTAGGGAGAGATAAAGTAGTTAGGTAGGTAGGTAGATAAAGGGATAGAGAGAAATACAGTAGATAGGGAGAGAGAGTAGGTAGATTGGTAGGTAGAGGGATAGAGAGCGAAATAGAGAAATACAGTAGATAGGTAGGGGGAGAGAGAAAGAGAAGGTAGGTTCGTAGGTCGAGGGACAGAGAAAAATAGAGAGAAATACAGTAGATGGGAGCGAGAGAGTAAGAAGATAGGTAGATAGAGGGGGAAGAGAAATACAGTAGGTAGGTAGGGAAAGAGAGAGTAGGTAGGTAGATGTTTCCAGGTGTATTTACCCATGTGCTGGAGGAAATAGCTGACAACCTGTAGCACCAAAATCTTTGTTTCTGCAGGCACAGCACTTGACCAAACTAATTCTCATCAATCCCTCTAACTAAACAGCTTTCCGAAAGAGGGAGGAAAAAGTTTTTGCACTCTGCAAACTTCCCCAAAATGACCTGTTATTCGTGAAAACGGGCCTGTTATTTTCCAAATAAAAGTCGTGAATAGCCTTGGGTGGGCTTGCAGAGTGCTCCTGCAGTGGGTGGGGCAAAACAAGCAAAAAACAGCCCATTTTTCGTGAAAACAGGCCATTTTTTGGTCAAAAAAATTGCATGCATAGCCTCATGGAGGCTTATAGAGTGCTTCTGGGGGCCGGGGGGGGAGGGAAACACCCTGTTTTTTGCTCATTTCTACCCTCCCCAGCCCCCAGGAGCTCTCTGAAAGCGTCCGTAAGGTTATGCATGGCCATTTTGGTAAAGGGGCGGGGCTTCGGGAGGCACAAATGCTGTATTCAGTTTATAAGATGCACCCAGATTTTCAGCCTCTTTTTAGAGGAAAAAAGGTGCTTTTTATACTCCGAAAAATATGGTACTTATATCTTAAATCCCTGCTCCATATGCATAATTTTAGTAGAAGGATCCCTTTCCAACTGACAGCCCTAAATATTTGCACAATATCCCTGGTGCACAATTATAATAGCAAACATCAATCAGATATGTCATTTTTCAATTTTTTTCAATTTCAATTTATTATATTTATATCCCACTCCCATCTCCACAAGGGACTCGGGGCAAATAGGACGGAGAGAGGTATGGAGCCCCCATCGGTCATGAAGGTAACTAGGCCCTGTGCCATGGAGCATCTTAAAGATGGTCAATATCACCTTGTAGCGCACCCGGAAAGCGACAGGCAGCCAGTGCAGCTCGCGCAGGAGTGGTGTTATATGTGAGTGCCGCGGGGCACCCATAAGGACCAAAGTTCCACTGACACCCACATCACCATAGTTTTGTCACTAGGTGAACATATTTTTATTTTATGCAAAAGCTTTTTTACATTTTATTTTAATGGTATTGTAATCATATTGATTTTGAGTTTGATGACAATTTTGCTGCTGCTGCCTAGCTGTTTTTTTTTCCTACCAAGTTTTTTTTTAAAAATTCATTCTTTATATCAATTTGTTTTAATGAATTATAATGTCATGGTTCTCAGTAGTGCTCCCAATCTGAGGCAGTGGCTTTCTCAAAAATACTGTTTATTGGGTACATCATATCATCACGTTCAAATGTGAAACCAACACTGAATAATTCCCGTGCTTTGGTATAATTAAAGAATAGATATTGGCCACCCCGCTCGTGTCACAGGTCATGTTAGCCAGCTGTTGTGGCCCAGCCAGCTCTGGATGAGCTGCTGATGGATTCCTCTAGTGAGGAGTCCTATGAGTCTTCTCTGCATGAGAAGGGCAAGATTGAGAGAGCAGAGAGCCTGGCTAGTCTTGGAGTAGTGGAGAGGATCAAGGCCAGTTTGTCCCTGATGTCAGGTTAAGAAGGATTGAAAGACGGCAGCGTCAGTTACAGGAAAGGCGAACCCAAAGGAGGTAATTAGTCCCAGCTGCCTAATGACGGGCCTCTTCCAATAGGGTTTTAAAGGAAGCCTCTGTTAAGGAAATGTTTTCAGAGAACAACAAATAGTTTGTAGAGTTGGATTTCCTTGTGTCAAGTCACAGTGTGTAGTCTTGTTTCAGAAGCTTCAGGTCTGTTCAAGGTCAGTTCGGGCAAGCAGCCAAGAAGCAGTCAGTCTGGTCATTAGTCTCAGTAAGTGGGGGTCAGAACACATTTGTATCTCATTTTCTCCCTTTTTATGCCACAGAGATGCAGACGCTGGTCCAACGTTTAGAAAGTAGATATCATTATAAATAAATAAATGCACATAAAACACTGATGCACATACACACATGTAAGTTTCAGTTCTGAGATGGCTAATCAAGATTTAATTCAAGCACAATTATGGTATAAACACATCAAAGGTTTCTGCCACTGTAATCGATCTGTCAGTAAAATGCCAACAGGATTCTTTATGCATTTGCCATACCAGATTAAAACAAATGGAATCAACGGTTCAAAAGATTTCACATTAGACTTCCCCAAAATAATGGCAATATTTTGTTCTTGTGAAGTAAAAAAAAATAGGCTTGGCACTAGCAAAAACAAAGCAAAACAAAACACAATAGAAGAAGAACTATAAAAAGAACTATAATTCCTATACAGTGATACAGATTAAAATGTAAGAATAAACTGCCAAGCAAATAAAATAGGATATGTTTTGAGTAACTTACTTGTAAACTGGAAGCATTATAGGTAGAGGAGCAGATAAGTGAGGTGCAATTTCAAGCAAGTTGGCACGTTCATGGAGAGCTTCTTTCACCATTCTATACTATAAAAAAACGTAAAAGTTAAAAAAAAAGAATTTACTGAACTGATCGTCAAGTATAGGGTCAAACAATCATCTGTTGCTATTTTGTGGACTCCCTGAAGTATTAAAAAAAAACTTGAGAAATTATGATTGTTAGAAAAACTTGTACAGGTCATTCTTTGATCAAGGAAAAAAAGATATTTTTATTTGCAGAAAACTGTTAAAATATATCTCAGTTTCTTCAGGAGCTCAATATGGTGTTCTCCTTCCTCCATTTTCCACCACATCAACTAGGTGAAATAGGCTGGGGCCTGAGAGAGAAGGACCAAAGTCATTCAGTAAGTTTTCACAAACAAGAGTGGAATAAGAGCATATTGCCTCCCTTGTGCCGCTTCAATATCTTAATCACCATAACATATAGGTAGTCCACAACTTAGGACCACAATTCAACCCAACATTTCCATGGCTAAGTAAGACATTTGTTATGTGAATTTTACCCAGTTTTCTTGCCACAGTTGTTAAGTGAATCACTGTAGTTGTTAAGTTAGTAACACAGCTGTTAAGTGGAACTGGCTTCATTACTTTTGCTATCAGAAGGTCGCAAAAGGGAATCACGTGATCCCGGAACACTACAGCCACCATAAATATGAGTCAGTCGCCAAGCATCTGAATTTTGATCATGTGACCATGGGGGTGAAAAACGGTCATAAGTCCCTTTTTTCAATGCCACTGTAACTTCAAACTAGCACTAAACTAACTGTTGTAAATTAAGAACTATTTGTACTAGCTCTATGGAGATGAATTACAGCAGTCTATGCAGTTTCTAAATTAATATGTACCAATTATTGTTTTTTAAAAAATAAACAATTCAGCATTTATTTCATTTTCGTATAGCTCTACTTCATAACCAAAAAACATGTCTAATCAATAACAGAACATTTGGAACTAATCAACCAAATTCAAGGAAATTTGAATTTTGCTGTTTGCCCATCCAGAAAGTGTTCTGTCTGACCTTAAAATAAATACTAATTCCCATTCAAAATATCAGTCAGGAACTGAAGACTGCACTGAGTTCAAAACTTCTGAAATAATAAAAACTACGATTACCACAGCATTTTTACACCTCACACTAGTATTTAATTATATCTATTTTTAAGGATATATGTAGTATTTTACCAGCATTACACAGATGTCAAATTTGTCCTTGAGCAAAATATGAGATATTTACATGACCAATAACTATCAGAAGATATCTGAGGAATGTAAAATGAGGACCCTGAAGCAAGGACAAAAATCCAATGTACAGTTATGGGAAAAGGCCCAACTATGTTGGAAACAGCATGTGTGAAAAAGATTTGCCATAGTAGGTACTGGTAATTACAATTGAATTTGAGACACTATGATACGGCTATAAAAGGGGCAAATTAAATTTTAGGTTCTATCAATTGGAAATATAATAACTGCATTAAGAGAAGTAAATTGGTGAAGCCCCAACTTCCATGCGTGGTTAAGAACAAAATATGGTATAATGGAATAGAATGACTAAGAATCAAGATAAGGAAATAATTACTCCTACTAAAAATATTCTGCCTGCAGAATTTAGTCTTAATATGGAGAAATGCACTATGAAACAGCTTGTTCAGTGCATAAGTGAGAAGAGGGAAACTAAGGTTCACTATAAATCAGACATTAAGAACCCAAATTATTCATTTTTTAAGGAAGGCATTTAACATTGTCACAAGATCAGGAAATATTTGACATAGAGGTACAAATGATGAGATCTTGTCAGATTTGATAATCTTCCATACACTGGAGCATTTTTACACTTTTTGGCAGTTGCCCCATCACACAAATGTATATAATGGCACTTATTGCTTGAAAAGAATACAAACAATTCTACAGATAATATAAAGGTGTGCTACCACCGCTGTTTTTTAAAAATTATAATTGTCTGAAAACATATGGAAGCTTCTCAACCTGTTTACAAAAAAATAAATTGTACCATAACATGTTTTAGGATTTTATTTTTTGCTAGTGAGAATTTGAACTCAAATTTAATAATTAAAATAAAGTGTTATGAAAGGGTCAGTTTATTAAAACGTACACGTTCCATTTCATTTGCTTGACCAAATGATAACATAAAACTTTCCAACATTTTAATTACTTATGCATTTCTTGTATATATGCACTTTCTGCCTATATTCTCAAAGTTTAAAACAATTCAAAACAAATAGTGGGTTGAAAGTCATAAGTGTGAGAACCAATTTAATTAGATCAAGCAATATATTGTTTTGCTTTACAGAAGCCGTCATAAGCAATTACCTGGTCAATATCCAACTTCATGATCGCCTTCTGCAGATATCTCACTCCACCATGGATCAATTTTGTACTTCTGCTGCTAGTCCCTGATCCGAAATCATCCCGTTCTACAAGAGCTGTTCGGAGGCCTGTATAACCAGAAGACCAAATTCACTTAAATTACACAATTTGTATGTAATCCATTAAAGACCCCTCTTTAGGGTACAGACAATCACAAGGAAAAAAAATGGCCTGAATATAAATCAATTTGTATTCGAAGTACATGTCATCTTTTTGGCAGGCAGCCTTTTCAGGGAAATATTTTGACTTAAGTCATAAATACCAGAGATATGAAAATGACCAAAGAAGGAATTTGAGAGTGCGTAAACCTGTCCCCTTCTCATTAATATATGAGGACAATTAAAACTTTTAGATAAGTGATTCTAAATGAAACTAAGCTAGCGCAGGACATAAGAAGAGTTCAGGCCCAGACACAGTTATCACACTCTTGATATTGGTGCACATGAGAACAACAAATTAAATAAAGTAATTAAATCATAATCAAACAAGTAATGTCATTAATGGTCTTTTAAATTTGCATATGTTTTCTTTTTAGCAGGACTACAACATATGAACATACTGGAAAAAAATTAAAAAATCAATATTGGGTTACACCTTTATTAGAGCCACCCAATTCAGAGGAGAGTGCAAGCGTTCATGTTCTTCAGAACTTTTAACCAGGTAAATATTATAAAGGCAGAACAGGAGACAGATGGAAGTTTAATGGGCTTTGGGGAGGTTGCAACTAATTCATATTTTGTCCTAAATGAAAATTGTAATGTAATACTGATAACATCTTCTCTCTAACTAATGCGTTCAAGTGCACAATCACTACCTGGAGACTGACTTTGCATACCTCATTACTAATTTTCAGACTTTTTCCCCCTGCCCTTTCTATTGTTTTGTAAAATATAATCACACGGAAAGAAAGTGCAGTTAAAATAAACACCTACAGAACACCTGAAATGAAATTCCTTTTAGGGGAGGAGGGGAAATGACATCTAATACAAACTAACTTTTGAGCAGTGGTAAGAGTGCAGTACTGCAGACTACTTCTGCTGGCTGCCAGCTACCAGCAGTTCAGTAGTTCAAATCTCACCAAGCTCAAGGTTGACTCAACCTTCTATCCTTTCGAGGTGGGTAAAACAAGGACCCAGATTGTTGGGGACAATATGCTGGCTCTGTAAATTGCTTAGAGAGGGCTGCAAAGCATTGTGAAGTGGCATATATCATGTTTCCCCGAAAATATATGTTCTGAAAATAAGGCCATGCCAGATTTTTGAGGTGGGCAAAAATATAAGCCCTCCTCTGAAAATAAACCCCTTTGGACAATCCCCCCACCCCCCCAGCCAGTCAGAGCGCCACTCACCGACCTAACAGTATCCCGAAGGCACCAAGCCGCAGGAGCAAGGGAGAGGGCAAAGTGCTCATGTGTCTTGGTGCCTTCGGGATACCACTAGGTCAGTGAGTGGTGCTCTGCCCAAGTGGAGAGGGGGGTTGCTGGGTGGCTGCTCATGAGTGTGGTCACCTCATGGCTGTTGTGTTGCGCTGCTGTGACAGTGGAACACAGCCGTTCACCCCTGAGGCTGTGCCCGGCTCTTCAGGAGTCTGTTTGCAAGAGAGCAGCTGCCCAGCAACCCCAAAACAATAATGGCCCAGGCCACATGGGGAAGGGGGGGTGTCAAAAGAAAGTAAGATCCTGTCTTATTTTTGAGGAAACACAGTAAGTCTAAGTATAACTGCTAAGTGCTATTTTCAAAACTGAATAAAGTAGCAATGCTAATGTCACAACCACCATCAATATACTTTCCATGTGGCAATCACTCATACAAAGCCGCTCAAGGAAGAAAACAGGAAGAATGAAAGCAAGTACTGCAAGATTTTAACAGAGGGTGTGGTACAATGTGTAACATGATATTGCAGCTCCAAGGAGGAAGTCCTCTGCGCTCTCCTTTAGCCTTCATTACCTTAAGAATTCTGTTATGCTTTATTACAGTACAAACAACCACATTAGCCTCTCTTGGTCCCCCTAAACTTTCATGTCCTTAAAAAAAAACTAATTATTCCTGGTAACTTTAGAAGATCAGAGCAATTTATTTTTGTCAAATGTGACTGAAGATTAATGGATACAATCAGGAATAATTTGGCAAGAACGTATCAAAGACGAAGAAAACGGAATTTGCTAAGTGAAGCATCAAACTTAATATGAGAGCAAATCCCGTGAATGAAGAGCAACAATATACAATTCATTAACCAAATGCCTATGATTATTTCACACTTCAGAAAGCTACTGATACAAATCAACAAATGTACTACGAAAACGATAAATAGAGATTGGCTTCAACTTTGGTTTTCCTATATAGGCTCTATCATCAGCTACGTTCAATCCTACCCAACACTGAAAAGATTTATTTGTTATGAAACCAAAATCATATCCCTGCAATAAAATACATGGTCGAAAAAACAAATACAAGGATGTTGCCAAAAAAGGTATCTCACCTACATATATTACAGCTACTTCCAAACTTGATCCCTCTTTCTAAATCTAGCAAAATTTGGCCAGAAATAATGCAACTGAAATTATGCAAAACAAAATATTAAGAACATTTAGGCCTCTTCTTTTGAGATATACACACTCCAAATTTTCAAACTGGTGGCTAACACATATTAATCCTTCAGCAGAATTGAGGATATGGAAAACTTGAAACAAAATAAAAATAAAAACTTAGGAGTTAAGGAAGAAAGAAAACATAGCTGAAGCCAGGCCCATTACATTTCTTAACAGAAAAAAAAACTATATGTAAAAATAGAATGGTTTATAAAACTTAAAATTAAAAATATACTTAGTACTTTATTTTCCAAATCATGTCAACACTTTTTATATGGCCAAAAACACACACGTGATTACTAGCTAATTAAAAGAAGTCATTATAATTCAAAGCTGGCATGCACAGAAAAGCAGTCTAAAATGTACTGGTATAAATAAAAAATGGTTCAGAATTTTTTTCTTACATTTTTTTACAATAACAACTTTTAAAAAGGTTTGCAAATCACATTAAACTATATTTTGTATAACTATGGTTTACTGAATGTAAGTTGACTGATGTTTCTACAACATACTTATCTGTTTTTGTTCAATTATGGTTTGCTAAACTGATTTGTCTGAAACACACTGAACAAATTCATTCACGTTACATCTTAGATTAGTGAAACATGATTCCAATGAATCAAAGAAAGTAAATTGTCCTTCATAGTTGATAGTAAAAATAAATTTGTAGACCTAGGGTTCTATATATACCATTCATAATATCTAATCGACAGATCTTGATATTTACTGAAGAAGTGGATCCTATAAACTAAAGACAATACCTGACTTAATTTTTCTCATTCAAAACAATTTCCCTCTTCTTTCTCATTTGTTCTTCCAACCAGGCCTAGTTATCCTTATCAATAAATTTCAATGTAGGAAATGTATTTGTTTATTATGTCAGCATTAGCATTACACATACAGGTGGTCCTTGACTGACAATAGTTCATTTAGTGACCATTCAAAGTTACAATGGCACTGAAAAATGTGACATGACTATTTTCATACTTATGACCATTGCAGCATCCCCATGGTCACGTGACAACCCAGTCAGTTATGGTGGTTGCCACGCCCCAGAGTCATGTGATCCTCTTTTATGAGAAGCAAAGTCAATGGCGAAACCAGATTCACTTAACAACCATATTACTAATTTAAGAACTGCAGTGATTAACAAGTGTGTCAAGAAAAGT
Organism: Tropidonophis doriae; assembly: GCA_026931265.2. Lineage (NCBI taxonomy): Eukaryota > Metazoa > Chordata > Lepidosauria > Squamata > Natricidae > Tropidonophis > Tropidonophis doriae. The sequence goes on along the minus strand of JAPKID020004733.1, from coordinate 1,146 downwards.
CTTAAAATGGGGCAAAACTTAGTTAACAAATTTCTCACTTAGCAACATAAATTTTGGGTTTAACTACCTGTACTGCAAGGTTTGGCTAGTTAGGAGTTATGGGAATTTTAAATAATTCACAGCTAGGAAGGAATAAGTTATTTAGGACTTAATGCAAAGTAGCTTAGCAAGGAACATCCCTAAAATAGGTCATAACATGAAGCACAGGCTGCCCAGACAGCTAAGATGAGATGGATATATTGGACAATGACATTAAAAATAAACGGAATAGAAGAAAGCCAGCAAGTCAAAGAGATAATCTCAAATGATCAAATTATATTCATTTCATCTTTTAAACAAAAGGCACTTTGTTGAATTCTCTATGCTTAGAAACTATGCTTCTGGAATATCAAAAGGCAAGAGCCTCTTAAGTTTTCAGAACTGAGAACTGTGATGTTAGCAACTTATCTCTATCACGATCCAAGACATTTTAAAATGCCTCAGGCCTATCACAGGCATTATATTGGATTGAATTACAAAGGTATGAGAGAAAGAGAGAGAGGAAAGAAAAAAGGAAGGCCTCTTATGGCATTATGTAATAAAAGAACTGCAGCAATTAAATCCCAACTCTCTTAATCTTTTTTAAACACTGCATTACAAATTAAAAAGCCCCTAAATCTATAAATATAGTTTAAAAGATTCAAGCGAAAGACTACTGTAAATAATACAAACAAAAATTCAATAAATGTGAAAAAAATATAATAAAAATAAAAGTAGAAAACAAAGCAAAAGGAAAAGCAATTGAATCTACTTTTAATGTAAAAAACATATTCCTAACTCTGGGACATATGAATGCCTAGACACAACAAAACTGAGTTCTTTAGTGATGTGAACCACTTACCTCTTGTAACAGCGTCTAAGGCACAACCACTTCCTGTGGCACCTCCACCTATGATAAGGACATCAAATTCTGCGGTTTCTCTCAAAGCCTCGAAATGATTCTCCCTAGTCGGAAGGGAGTTTAGCATTGGTACAGGTTTACATTCTGAAGCTTCCACAGTTGCAAGATGACCCTGCAAAAATAAAATGTGAAGGAAGAAAGGAAGGAAGGAAGGAAGGAAGGAAGGAAGGAAGGAAGGAAGGAAGGAAGGAAGGAAGGAAGGAAGG
>JAPKID020004732.1:0-11514 GCA_026931265.2 Tropidonophis doriae | reverse complement strand
TGGCTTTTTGGCAGCTGCTGCACACTGCTGGCTCATATTTAAATGGTTGTCCACTAGAACTCCAAGTACGCCTGCACTTGATTCACTCATGAATTCCAATTTCTGTTTGCAGGAAACATTGATTTGCAACATCTGTACTTTGGATGAGAGCAGAGTTTTTCAAAACTGCATTTTGCAGAATCCTAGGATACTTTTGATTGAACTTTATTTTTAAAAAGTTAAATAAAGCCTATTTTCTCTCACTAGAGCTTCTTAGCCAAGGTTCAGGTAATTTTTTTATTTTTAAACTAACAGATTCCCTGGCCTGAAAAGGCTTGAAAATGCTCACCCTAAGCAATTGAGGAAGCTTTTGGTAGCCCCTGACAAAATTGATGCAGAAGCAGCAGCAGCTTGCAGCTCTGCTTTCCCACTTTTTTTGTGAATGACCAGGTTCTGCCTCAATATATGAATTTGGCTTCATCTCCAAAAGGACATTTTATGTCCTAGACTCATCAGCTCTAAAATTGTACCCATATTCACCTGTTGAGTTTTTCGATGAACGTTTCAAGCAGGGTGGCAGCCCTGAAGATGCTCCTAAAATGGCTTCCGGGAAGACAGCCTTCAACTCAAGAGTTTCATCAAGGGATTTTTAAGGTGCGATTTATCCTTCCATTCTGATACCTTTGACGAAGTTGGAGGCTGAAAATGGCCACTTCAGTTGCAACTGCCAGTCTTTTTCCCCACCAACTTCTGTTAACATGTATTCTTCTATTAAACAAAATCATATAGGAGAAATTTCTCCTAAACTGTATCACAAAATAGCAGCCAACAGAACATTAGAGAAGATCAAAGATAGTCAGGACAGTGCATCCCTGGGTCAGATGTTCTACCTACACAAGCAAAAACTTGGTTCTACTATCAATCAGAATAGAGCTGGAAGAGACTTTGGAAATCTTCTAGTCCAACCTCCAGTTCAAGCAGGAGACCCTATACCACTTCAGCCAGGTGGCTATCTAGTCTTTTCTTAAAAACTTACAGTGATGAAGCACCTACAACTTCTGAAGGCAAGCTGTTCCATTGATTAATTGTTCTCACTGTTAAGAAGTTTCTCCTTAATTCCAGGTTGCATTTTTCCTTGATTAGTATCCCTCCATTGTTGTTAAAAATCTTTCATGAGGAAAAGATCACTGTTGACCACTATGGTACTTATATCAGTCAATATAGTTAGCTCTTCCCAATATTTTCTTAATGAGATCAGCTTCTTAGGCCATAATTTCCAACAGTGAATTAGCATCGGTTGAGGAACATTAATTTTATTTTATTTATTTATTTGATTTGATTTGACAATTGTTCAAATCATGTATAAGAATAATACCTCGGGGAGAGGGGGCGGTTTATAAATTTAATAAATTATTATTATTATTATTATTATTATTATTATTATTATTATTATTATTATTATAGCATTTGGATGTGGAAATCAAATCAATGATGCAGCAGCAGTTATGATGCGCCTTCTATGACTGTTCATAATGCTGATTTTCAGTTTTACACATCATTTTGTTAAATATCAGTTTGAAGCTAAATTGGTTTGTTTCATCCATGTATATCATTTCAACATGTAACTTACGGGCTAATTTGCATGATTATATATAATTTAAGTATATAATTTATAAGCTAATTTGCATGATTCATACCAGAGTATCAAGTGGCCCCAGATACATGGAAATTGGTTGTAGTGTTTCTCTACAATTACATACTTGAAAGAGCCTCCACATTCTAGCTTTATAATTCTGCTGCTCTATAGGGATGTCCTTCCAAGAGGAGAACTTGAAATTAGGCACCTGTAGAATTTGCCCTCCACTTATAATAGCTTGCATGAAAAAGATTTGGCCTGTGAACCTCCTGATGTGTACTTTAAAATTCCATCTATCATTATTTTGTTTTCATACAAAGAGAAAAGGGTTTACAAGATGAAAACAGATGAATATACAGTACCTAGTGTAAATTATCGGCAATGGTTTTCTGCAAAGTCTGGGAATGAATTTTGTGAGTAATTTTCTAGCACTCATTTATTTAAAACATTTATGTGCTGCCTTTCCATCCATCATAATCCTCATGTTATCTGATACTCCGCTATAATAACCTACGACCCAAATGGCAGATGTCAGCTGTAACTTCATTTGAAAAATTCAATTTAATGAGGCCAAATTCATTTTAAATTCATGTTGAACAGGATAGAAGAATGACAAACAAGAATTAAGAGGTCAAATCTTTTAACTGCAGTTTTTTTAAAAAAAAATATTTTAACAGTGCTTCTGTTTTTATAAAAAGGGGAAAAAAGAGAACAAGGTAAAAGAAAAAATAATATATTGACAATGTACAAAAGAGTAAGGCTTGAAAATCCATGTCTACCAACGAATACAAGACCCAGCACTTTAAAAAGAATATTACATTTGTCTGTTTACTGGAGTCAAAGATTTGCTTAATGAACCTTTGCCTATCCACTCCTAACCCCCACCACTCAGAGATAATTCAGCTACCTTAGCAGGCAAGCCACAGAGGCAGGATTCCATTAGCAAATTCTACGGTATTTCTTGGGTTCTAAATAAGAATTATGGGCAATCTTCTTACTACTTGATTCAGCAGTACATTCATGTTCAATTTTCCAGAAATGCATTTCTAGGTGGGTTTTTTTTTTCGTTCTCAACTTTTCAGTGTGGAGAATATATTTAAGGGAATGTAGCACTGATTTGCTCTGCATTAGTCACAGTGTGAACCAGGCAATCACTTACTAAATGACAGCCTAGTCCTTGGAGGAAGAGATAAATTTATAATTGTGTTGGTAACTGCTGTAAAGAATACCAGAAGCCAGTTCTTTGTACCTTTTTTCTTTTCTGTTTTTTTTCTTTTTGCGCTTTTAGATTTTCTTATTGCATTACATGATATGTATGAGGTGGTATATTATTTAGAGCAAGAGAACAACTTAGCGCTCTGTGCATGTAATGAAAGCTGGGTTGCCTGGTTCCTGCAGCAAATTTGGGGTGTCACAACTTGTAAATTGTCTGGCATTAATTTATTGATTTTATTTCTGTCAGAATAGTAGGAAAGTGGTGGTTTTGTTTTTGTCTCAAGTTCAAAAATAAACTTGGATTTGTATAGGAAGTTGGAGAACCACAGACTAGGTTGCTTCTTGAATTTAAAAAACCCTACACCAAACCTTATGGGTACTTATAATAGTCTGATAAGAGTTTTTTATTTCCCTATTTCCTTGATAAGTTGCAAATCCAATTGGTTCAGACAAATACCCATACTGGCATATCAAGTATTGTTGGCACTGGCTGTGTTCACACAACCCATAAGCCTTTTAAGTATTTTAAGAGAGGTGCCATAAGCTACCATATTGCTCTTCTATTTGCAGTCTACGTCTCCAATTTTGGCGATAGCTTTCAGTTGCATTCTTGCTTTGTTTATTCATTTGGTAGGAGAGAAATCCAGGGATATTCATTTATTTTTCTCTTTCCAGGCTGGGTCCAGGTGGTACTTAATTTGAGATTCTCAGTTTGATCATTTTCAGTTTCTTTGAGAGGTTGCTTTTCTGATTGCAAAAGTTATGCTTCCAGGAGAAGGGATCGTTTATTGGCAATTCCTGGGGCTGAGAAAATACCATAGTACAGTGTTTCTCAGCTGCAGCAATTTTAAGATGTGTAGACATCCATATCCAGAATTCCCCAGCCAACTTGCTATCTGGGGAATTCTGGGAGCTGAAGTCCACACATCTTAAAACTTGCTGAGGTTTAGCAATACTGCTATACGTAGAGGGACTGATACTGATAGCATTTCAAGAACACAAGGGAGTCAGGCAAGCTATGCTTCTACATATCTACATATAGCCTCAAGGAGTTAAATTTCCTTGATTTTGCTGCCAACCAGGGGCTGTCAAGATCCCAAATCCGGTAGAAGTATTAAAGGAACAGAAACCCTTTTCTTTGCATCTGCTTACCAGTTAACTGTGATTATGCTATGTTTATCTGAAAAGTTTCTTGTTTAGATATCAGCATTTCTTTCAAGAGAACCGAAGTTGCCAAGCTAAGCGATTGATATTGAATAATGTACGTACCTTGAATACAACTCTGCAGCAATAGAATTTGTGGATATGTTATGAATAGAAATGTCATTTCTGCAAGAATGCAGTAACATGAAGGTAGACCCACAAAGTACTTTTATTGCTCTGCAAGTGTTTATATGTAAAAATAACATATTTTAAAACAAAATATTTGGGGAACAACTTTGATAAAAAGCATTGTGTATTGGAAGTAAACTAAACTGAATGCTATCTCTGTGAGATTTATTATTTTTTTAGAATAGACCAATTCTTTCCAGCAGGCCAGATGAACCATCAAGACACTACTAATATTATTTGTACATTTATTTTGCGTCCTGAGAGCAAGTGTGCTATAACGGTTAAAGTGTCAGATGCAGAAACTCTGATTCAAGCCCACCTCAATTATGGAGGTTTACTGTATGTTTGAGTACTTGGTAATCTTAATTTTATAAGATTTAAATAGTTAAAGACATAAAGACTTACAAATATGTATGATGTTTGTTTACAATTGTTCTGCCTTTTTTGTGTGTATCATGATGCACTTCAAAGCACATTTAAAATATGCAAAATCTGCATTAAATTATGAAATGAGGCTGATTTAATCCATAAATTATGAGGCATACAATTCATGGTAGAATACCGTCTTTTAATCACTTATGAATGTGTCATTAGAAAACAGATTTATTATTTAAAATGCCTAACATTTAAACATTTTTCAGAAATTTAAAATAGAAAATCCTTATCTACCATTATTTTATTATTTTTAAATATGTGCCACACAAATATTTGTGTAGCTAATAGCTAAACTTAATAGCATTCTAGATGTCCATCTGTTTGAATTGTAAATGGTATAGTATATAGAATTTTTTCAAAAAATTGCTTCTTATTGTTTAGATCTCCCTCATCCTTTAAAAACCTCTGGATCATAACAATATATAATTGTGCTGATAAATAATGGGAGACTAGTATAGATCTATTTCAAGCTATTTAGCTCTCATCAACTAGCCATACCCTTACTGGGATTAGAACCCAGACTCTATTTGCATGTTAGGCAATTGTATTAGCCACTAAGCCACAGGCCCTCCTCCCTTATCAGCTGAGCTTTATATACACACACAATTTCTAATGAATTCGTAATTAAACCTTTAAATCATCAGCCTGACATCAATGGGCATAGAAGTGGCTATACCTTTAGTATACAGTATGCTTATTTCCTCCTTTTATTTGGATTTTTAAAGACATTATTTTTAACTGGGATACTGTCATGTTGAAAATGAAGTGCACAATTTCAGAACCATCTTTATTTCCAAGAATAACTATGGGTTCCCTAAGGGCTCCAAAATCTCTCTAAAAATTAAAAATAATTGTTTCAATCAAATACTTCTGCATGATAAATGTTATTCTATATTACTTGGTTTATTTTGGCATACTTGACATTTTATCTATTGATATATTTTCTTCCTTCTTGAGATTGTACATTCCTTAGAATATCATTCCATATGCCTTCTGGACAGAGGTATTCTGTTATGTTGTATGAATTGGCACCAGGAGCTCAAGCCAGCACTATACTGAGGTCTAGGATCACAAGGCTCATTTGTCTTCTGTGGTGCAGAGTTAAAAAGTAAGACCAGGAGCATCTTAATGAATTGGGCCTCAGATTTCCCTCTCAGCTTTATACTTAAAATTTGATTATATTACTTCATGTGTTTACACTCGAGAAAATGTGCTTTGATCTCAGTCCCAGTATTTGTGAATGGAGCAGCTCTTCCACTGCAGCCATTTTGTGCTATCTATAAGGCATAGCCAAAATTTCACTGGCTCCAAAGAGGCAACGGATCTAACATGTTAATAGGACATTGACAAAAACGTATTTGATTGGGGCCGGGGAATCAAATCTATTCAGTTGTCTGCAAATTAATCCTGATTTCAAGATGTCTGTTTACCCTCACTGTTTTGACCCACCAAATTACTATTTATATAGGTATATAAAACCTAAAAACAGACATACCCCACTCTTCATTGGCTGCAACATCTGATGATTTAAAAAGACAACTTTCACCAGTCATGATTCCCAAGTAGAGACAGTATCAATTTAACTGACAATCAATATATACTCAACTCTTGACCACATACTACTAAAGGTGCAACATTCAGTCCCTTCCCCTCTCTAATTACCCTTGCAATCTCTACACTGAATTAGTCATATTTAAAGAAAGACTGGCCAACACCTACTTTGCAATGCCTCTGAAGCTAATATTGAAGTTTGTATGCCAGGGAAAGAATGTGTAAAACAATTAAACAATGTTTTACACATTTTACACAGATTATTCATTGTTTTCCCTTCCTATAGGAAACCCTGGACCACCTTCTTCATTCTCCTCAGCCTTTGCCCTCTCTTTTCAGCCTTGTTTTCCACTATAAAACAATTGGCAGTTTAGGCGATATTTTACTATCACTACTGCATCCAACTTGCTCCCTCTGTCTCTTCGCATTGCACAAAAGCACGTGAGCCACCACATTTCCCACATCGCACACGTCTGCTACATACCGCAGTAACAGCAGGTACGTGTAGCCAAACTTTTGACATGAAATGGACAGGGGAGAAGAGTATGTGGTCTCCGCCGAAACCCTTCTGACCCACCCCCCCGCTTTAAGGGAGAGCCGAGTTGCAGTGACAGGAGAACGCCCCTGCTTTCTATTCATTAAAATCCTGTGGCTCCCCGTCAAGGTCTTGTTTTGTACCTCCATTCGGTCATTTCTAATGGGACCCCCTCCACCCCCGACGACCCCTCCCAAGACCGGAGACGACCGGCATTCGTTCCGACGACCTAAGTCCTCAGCAAATCTATTCGCCTCTTCCGAACTTTATTTTCCCTCCAAGGCTTGCCTGTAACCTACATTTGGGCGGTTGGGTTGACACAGTTGTTGGGTTATTAAAAAGGAAGCCCCGTTGGATGTTGGTCGCATTGTTAGCCGCCTACAGTGGTGCAGGAGCAGCTGGCTCTGCATGTTGAGTAAATCCCATTACGCTTATAGGGCTGGATTCTCCCCTGCAAGCGTGTTTCAGGTTGCACCGCTTTTGCAACGTTGGCGAGCGCAGGACGATACGGCGCACTACGCATTTCGGCTCCACCTCCAGCCCGATCCTCAAACAACTGAGGCTCGGGAACTGGTCTGCTTCGCGTGTTGCCCTCCAGGACTTTATTGCCATTCACAATCTTCCATCCAGCAATTCCCCTTTCCTCTTTCCCCAGGAAGGCTCACTCCTCTCTTCCCTTAGCCAAGGCTTCGGCCCGGGAACTTTCCATTCACCGCGAGAAGCCCTCCAGTCGCGGTGCGCGTACTGCGCCAGCGCCGGTTTTCCCCAAGACTCAAAGGCGGCCTCAACCGCCTACCAGTTAACACTCCCACCCGCCCCCGCCCGCGCGGACTCCTCAATAGAGGGCGCACGGCTCCCGGGCCAGACTGTGCATGCCCGAGTGACGCATTGCAGGTACGAAGCCACCAATCAGAGGAGCCTGTTCGTTGTTCACTCACTCACACGTTTTCCTTCGTCCATCTTCTTTCGCCGCGCTAAAAAGTCCCTGGTTAATAAATAAATAAGCCCTACTCGACAACTTTACTTTAAGGGAGCTACTCTTTTACCATGCCCTTCTTTATCTTTAGGGAAAGGAACCTATTCGTGTGTCTGAGGCAAAAAAAAATTAAATTCGTGGAGGAGGAACGGAATACATAGCGGGAGCGACGGTTGATACGCTAGTTGCGGGACCGGATCTCCTTTATTGCGCGCTTTTCATTTTCGCTATGGTGGAAGGGAGGGGGGGGAGGAGAAGGCGCGGATGGATTTCAGAAAGCAGTGAGGTGGTTTATGAGGCGCTGCCGGCAGGCGTGCTTCGTTCAGTGTGAGGTGAATCGCCGAGGCGTTTGGGTTTTAGCAGCTGAAGAGGCAGCAGACGGCGCGCCACTCCTGTCTTCTGTGCCGAACAAGGCGGCACCAGTCGTGATCCTTAGCCTGCAGTAATCGCCGCCAGGCCCGGCAAAAGCCACAATGGTTAGCAAACGGCTAGGGAGGGCGAGGATCGGTCAGGGGAAGGGGGAAAGTGGGGCGATTTGGCGTGATGGCGGTAGTTACCAACAGAAACAGGAATGGATTGCTTTAAAAAAATGTCGCTTTTTAAAACTAGGGGGGCGATGCGGGGACTCGGGTAAGCGTCGTGTGTGTTGGGAGGGGGGAATCGATCCTATGGGACGACAGCCGATACATTGAGACCAGTTGAGAGAGCGCGCCGAAGTCCGACTTTCTCGCGCGCTCGTGTTAACGTCGACTTCAGAATTCAAACGGACGCCGACTGCTTTTCTCGGCGCCATGCTGGGAGCGGAGAGTCTGCGTGTGGGGGAAGGAACAGAAGGTCTGTGGTAACTCTTCCCTTGTTAGATTCGGTTAAGGAAGGGGGTGTCCTGAGAACACCGTTTGCGGTAGGGAGCTGGGGGGGCGGGCGGGTAAAATTCCGTTGCTGTAGCAACCGAGTTGTCGCCGCTGCTCGTGCAACGTTTGAGGCGTCGCGGGTGGGAGGCGGGAGTTATCAGAAATGTGACGGCGCCCCGGCTTTTTCCAGATTCACTTAGCCAGGTTACTAACTTATCAACTGCAGTGATTCACTTAACAACTGAGCTAAGAAAGGTCATAAAATGGGGCAAAATTCACTTAACAAGAGAAAATTTGGGCTTAATAGTGGTTATACACTGAGGACTACCTGTATACATCACTTCCCCTTTATGGTATTGCAGTTCATTATGTAACATTTTCCTTGAACAAATGGGACAGTTATGCGTGTGGGAACACATTTGATGGAGTGTTGCTCTCTCTTTTTTTGTATTTTGACATGCAAGTAAGAGCTGTTGATGTGATCAATGGCTCCTGCTTGCATTTCATTTAGAGGGTTTTTTTCTTTTCTCTTTTCATTTCAGTGTCAAGTTTACATTAAAATAATGTTAAAGTTTAGGCAAGCAGTACAGCTGAAAATCCAAGCTTTCTGTGTAAGATCCTCTTGAAGTATTCCATCTACGTATATGGTATCCACATAGCTTCTCATGGACTGCATATTTCCTGACAGGCAGTGCAGTCAGCATTGAGTTGCAGAGTAAGGAGAGGGGAAATGTGCCCCTTTTCTTCCACAGCATAACCAGTATTTTCAAAACTTAAGTAACCATCTGCATAGTTACATGTTGTGCTCAATGTTGTGCTCATGTTGTGATCTTTTGATTGGGGCCATATTTTGGCCTACAGGATCTTTAAAAAAGCATAGAGTTGAAGGAAAAAATATCAAGAGAACTGAGATGAGAACTGAGTTTTTAACATGGCTTTATATAATACAGCTCTGTCTATTTGCTAGTTTAACCAAGTCACCAGGCCTCTGGATCTAACTCTATATCCTCTTAATGCTACTTCTTTTGTTCATTCATCCCTTATCACAAATGAGTTTAATTTCCATCCTGTATATAACTAACATGCAGCTTCAACAAATGGCCATTAAGAAAAAATGAATCTTTTGGCCCAAAAAGCTTCCTGGCATCTGTTTTATATGCTGACTATCTCATAAACAACCACAGCTGTCTCTCTGTTTTTAAATAGGGGCTTCCGATCATAATTTTCTGTTTGCAAAGGCTGAACAACTTCTGGAAAAGAGAATCAGAGATGGAGATCCACTGGCATATTTTCTCAAAGGGCAACTTTATTTTGAAGAGGTGAAATTCTACAACTTCTAAAAGAATGTAAAGAATGCTGGAGGGAGAAGGCATCAAAAGCAAGGATTAAGGACAATTACAGATGCCACTATTTTAGAACTCATTTCCCCACATTGGTGCTTTCCAGAAACGGTAGCATTTATAATTTCCAATTTCAGTGGTCATAGTAGCTGGGGAGTTTGATATTTCCAACATAGTAGATTAGCTTCAAGTGTGAGAAAATAGTTGATTTTAGTGTAATTAAGAATATGGAAAGCTGCCCTACTGGTTTGGTTCACACATTCCTGAATTTGATTAAGAATAATAAGCAAATCAGGCCAGTTATGTCTTGCTCAATGGGTTGCAAATACTGATGTGTGGTCTTATTTTATGCATCCATATTCTAATCCAGGAGTAGACAGCCTGTGGCACTCACGTATTACTAAAATTTTATTTCCCAAGTATTCCCCACCACTTGTCATGCTTACTTGGGTTGTTGGTACTGCAAGGATTCCAGTTTGATTGACAATAGGAATCTAAGGTCACATTGCACAATGTCCCCTTTTTTAACACAGAAAAGTCAATGATTTATTCAACAAATGTGACAAGGATGCTGTCATTCATTGCAATAAGAACCATATAGAATGAAAACAATGGCCTAATTAGTCTGTGCTATTCACAAAGTAGCCAAAGTGATTGGATGTGTGGGTGTATTAACAATCTCCTACTAATATTTCCTAGCGCTCAGAACGAAGAAGCATGTTTTGTACAACAAAGCTTCCAGAATGTCTTCTTCAGTGAAGAAATATGCACTGATCTTATTGCAAATGCAGATCCAAGAATTTGGACCCAAGCAATTTACTCTTTTGCAAATTTTCCATTCAGGAACCTATTTGTTGTTAGGCTTTTGTTTGTGTTCTGAGGATATAAGGAATCAAGTATAAATATCTCTTGTAAGCATTTTCTTCTACTTACCTATCTTTTCAGGTTCTACTATTGTTTGAATTTGATGAAGTACTACTGTCCTTGATGCATTTAATTTCACATTTTAAGATACTTAGTCATCCCTTTAATTATTTTAAGTTAAGAATATAGCATCTAGATAGGAATGATATTCTGAAAGATTCAGCAGTCGGTAAGATTTACTATCTGATTTAATCCTAAACATTTGATTTTCTATGTCTCTGGTACAGAAACGGTATGAAGATGCATTATTGTATTTTGAACAAAACACAGATTTTCAGTCCATGTATCAGTTGGGTGTAATGTACTACGATGGATTGGGAACTCCTCCAAATGCTGTAAGTTGCAACTAGAAAGTAGATATTCATTAATTTTCATAAATAAATAATATACATAAGGTTATTATTCAATAGTACCACAAATTCTGAACAAGAAAAATGCAAATGGAATGAAATTATGCAAATCTTTTAATTCCATGATTCCATATATGAAGTTCTGTATTGAGATTCCGCATTTGTTTGCGTGTTTGTTTCTCAGAGTCCTTAGGAATGCAGGCATTTCTTAATTACAGGAAACAGAAATGCAGTGGTGGAAATCCTAAAGGTTTGTCTTCACTCTACAAATAGCTTTGTATAGAACAGTGATGGCGAACCTTTTTTGGCTCGTGTGCCAAGAGTGAGGGGAGTACAGGGGGGGTTGTGTGCAGGTGTGCCACACATGCGTGCACTTTCCCCCTCTGGTTT
>JAPKID020004731.1:0-11514 GCA_026931265.2 Tropidonophis doriae | reverse complement strand
CAGCCCCAAATGTCAGCCAGCTCCATTTCTGCTGTTCCAGCGCTCCGTTGGCAAAAGGGATTCCTCCCCCCACAGTCTGTCTCCTGGCTCCTCAAGCAAAACGGAATCGCCTTCCCCCCGACCCCCACCCGGCACTATGCCTGGATGGGGATCCCCGCAAGCCGCTTGTACGGTACGGGGCCCTTAAAGAGCCCCCATAGCCCCCAAAGGAGCCGTCAGGAAGAGCTGGCAGAGGATGAGCTGAAGACTCGTCCGATGCCTCAGGTGGCCAGAAGCGGTCTCAAGATTTTTTTTAAAAAAGTACAGTGTGTAATGAGATTTATCTTTCATACAAAAGGTAGCTCTATTTTAAACAGGATACAGCATAATACATCCCAATTATGCAGACTTGATTTAGAAGATTGAATTATACATAACGTGATGATGCAATTCAATATTTGGAAGTACAAGAAAACACTAAAATATTAAACTCTTATAACAATCATATCAAGGTTTAGTTCTTTACTAAATGGGCTTATGACTTTTCTAGGCTGATTCTGATAAAAGTATATATAAAATGGCTTTTTAAAAATTGCTGTAATGGTTTGATGACATATAGAATTTAGACTGAAATTCAATCCTAATTATTCAAAATTATTATTCAAAGCAGAATTATTAAGAGGGGATTAGGAAAAACATTTTTCATAATCAATGTAGTTTTTTTAGTTACAGTAAATCATATTTTGAATCGCAACCTCTTTCCAATACAATTTAAAGATGAGGAAAGAGGGGAAACCTCAAAACTTCTTCCTAGACTACCATATGCAAATGCATCTACTAGATCAACACAACATGAAAAGAAAATTGTTTACAAGAACAAAAGACAAAAAAAGACACACATGATATGCTATTATCAGTTGTGGAGTCCTTGATGCTCACTGAGCTTGTTTTTTTTTTAATGTTTCATTACTGGATTGGGTAACATCCAAATTACCCTGCTAGGTAACATCATTATAAATTATTTACACAGTTTAAAATAGTGAAAAAGAAAAAGTAGTAACGTTATGTATAAAGATAGTACCTGAAAACAGGATGAAAAATAAGTGTATAGTGAACAATGGAAGACTTCTTTAAAAGAATAAAAATATTGTCTAATATCGAATAAAAGAACCACACACACAAATAAACAAAAACATCCAGGATAAGAATTGTAAGATAATAATGCAGTAATAATGTTCATAAATAGTTTCTTTCTGCCTCCCATAATTGGATTTCCTTCCTAAAAACTCCAGTTGATGAAATTAATTTCAAGAATCACTGATTTGAGGACAAACTTATCTGATTCCAATAATCTCCTTTCTACCACAGTGTTATGCAAAAAGGACAAAAATGTGGAACAATTTCTACATTCCCCCCCCTTCTATTTTTTTCCCTAGTCTTTGGAAACCTCAATCCAATTGAAATGAGGCAGAGGTCCACAGAGAATTGGAAACAGTGTGAGTCACATATTTCCATTCTCATTTGATTGGGAACCACTATATTCCAAATTGCCCTACTCTGCATCATATTTAAGGCAGCACTGATACGGTACAACTTGTATCAAGTTGGAACACAGCTTACAAAGTAGCTTACAGGGTACAGCTTTTATGACAAGTACAATTTAATTACAACTAATATCTATAGGGAAAACCGCAAACAGAAGTTGAAAACGGAATGTTTGTTGAACGTTCATCTGTGATTAAACTGCTTACACAAATAGACTATTTATTAAACTGTTCTATTATGCCACTCTTCATGTAGAAACATAAACTTGGATAGAGAGTATTAACTGACTATTGTAATTCTGGGTAGGTTGTTGCCACAAAAGTTAATACAAACTACCATCAACACTGATGAATTTTCAAATATTTGTCTTTTTTTGAAAAGTATGCTTAACACATTTATATAGCAAGAAACTATTTTTTCTATATTTAACAAAACTTGCTTATGTTGCAGTCTAAATAACTAGTATGTACATTGAAGTGCATTTTAAACATGAAATATGTATTCAGGCCATCAAGTGCAATATGTACTTGTACTTGCAAATACTTTCCTCATTTTTTAGGATTTCCAATTGTTCCTTTGCAAGCATCTGTACTGTATATGGAATATGTATACATACATATGCACACATGCCCATATCCACAGAAATACCTTTGCTTTCAGTAAAGTTTTAGCGTTAAGGGAAGATAATGTATGTAAGTTGGATGGAAAGTTTGTATATTTTTTCCATTGCTGTGCATTTACCACAATTTTTTTAACAGAACTGCAATCCAAATTTCTTCTTTTTTAACCAATATTTTTCATTCAAACTTCTAATATGCATATATGTTACTTTACAATACCAAAATGCACAAACACCAATTTTACATTTTTTTATTTGCACATCATTTTATAACATCTCATTACACATACTATTTTCTTACACAAAAGTTTGAAATATCCTTACATCACATATACAAATCTAGGAACAGTAACATATTTATTATATTATGTGTAATGTGTAAATTTAATGAAAGTGCACCTGTATTTATTGGACTGTTTATCACTTGACTGAAAGATTTATCTGAATTTTATATATATAACTATTTGAATCTTCTTCCAGAAACTGTTGAACAGGTAATTAACCTAAATCTTATAATGTATTATTTTTAGATAATTAAATACATCAGGTGCTATAGCATTTTTATACTGAACCTCTGCATTCCAGTAACACTATTAATAGGAGAAATTTTATTTACTAGGCTTATGAAATGTTTCTCCCAAACGTTTCTATCTATTCTTGTCTGATGCTATTTGTGTAAACATGTGAGCAGGATAATGAAATTTTACATGAATAATAATTTATTGTTCATTTATTTTTAAAATGAATGGTTTGGAGATGCATTTAAATGTTTCCAGATAGTTTTGAAGCAGAGCATGCCAAGGCACTAGTGATATGGTCTTGACAGAAACAGCAAAATAATAACTCACAAATTCTGTCTTGAATATTTTTGATAATTACATATTAAAAATTGACTGTAAAACAAAACTTAAATACCTTTTAACACAATATATTTTTTCCTGTTCAGGAAATTCAGAATTCGATCCCTTTATACCTGCTACTTTTTTAAAATAAACCACTTATTAAATATATTTTAATTTGATAAAAAGTATTCTCTACTTCACTGACATAGTTTGGTTTCAAAATATGTTAAGTCATAACTAGTCAGCAATGTAACTAAACCGATGATGCAGATAGCTCAATGCCAGTGCCAGGCTTTAATGCAAATGAACATGGAAAGTACATTTGAAACTGCTAAGACTTTTTAAAATGTTTACGTGGTAAAAAAAATAGGAAAGTGAATATGGTTTGCTTTTAAATGTTTACTGAGTTAAAAGTTAAATGTTTACTTTTGTACCTGTATAAGTGTCTGTTTGGTACAGCAACCAAACTAGACAGACATAGACTTCAACAGATAGTTAGGACTGTAGAAAAAATAATTGCAATCAGCTGGCCTTCCATTGAGGACCTGTATACTGCATAAGGCAGAAAGAGGGCTGTGAAAACATCTACAGACCCCTTTACATTTGGACACAAACTCTTTCAACTTCTTCACTCAAAATGACATTGTAGGGCCAAATCAACCAGATACAAAGATAGTCCCCCCATCATGCTATCATTCTGCTAAACAACTAATTCCACAACACTGTTTATGCCTAGGATGTCAAACAACCTAGTAGGGCTGCATTTCCCATTATCCTTCTAATCTTTTCATCTTCCCTATTACCTATTTCCTTAGCTTCTTATGACTATAATTTTGCTGTTTGTGTCTCATGATTTATGTTGATTGCCTTTATTTAGCAACCTATTATGATTTATGTTGTTTGCTTATTTAGTATCCTATGCCTATCATTGAGTTTGTATCTTATGATTTATAATGATTGTATTTTATTATTATGATCATGATTTATCATTTGTTACTTGTGTGTACACTGATAATTTATGCACTGGAAACAAATTCCTTGTGTGTCCAATCATACTTGGCCAATAAATAATGAATGAATGAGTGGCTAATACTCTACATAGAATTCAGAATTCATTTTATTTTCATTTTGTAATAGTTTTTTTTTAATAGGCAGATATCAAAAGACACTCCATAGTTTTATATTTTGACAGACCTAAATTTATGCTTGTACTATCAATGAGGTTCCATTATTGTGGGGTCTTTCCATGAAAATAGTTTATTAGTTTTTAGACAAACAACTTTATTTTCCTTGTAATAATGTATCCCATGAAAACACAGTATAACTTAGATCTGGAATCTAATGTTAGTGCATCACATGGCTACTTATTTCTAATACAAAATGGGAACTAACGAGAAAAATACACCCACATGTGGTTAGAAAAAATCTGAAAATACAGCAATCAATTTTTGAACATGTCTTGAAACACTACTTCAATTGTTATGTGAGAACAAACTGTTACTGAAATCCAGTTCTATAATACCAATTGTTCTTCCATGATTAGAATATCTTTGAATAAACATTTTATAATATATTTGTTATTATGAATAAATAAATGCACATTTGAATTTCTTTATGCAGAAAAAAACCCAGTATTTTGGATACCATTATCATCAAATATTACTTGGCCTTTGAAGTAATGGAGCTAGTTGCAAGCCTTTACATCTGAATATCCATGTTTTGAAACACTATCGCCACTCTGCTTGGAATGTATACCTAAAGGGAGAAAAAATGTCTTATTATTTATTGATCCATTAAAAAACTTTGCAATATGGGAGGCATAAATCTAAATGAAATAAATTACTTATAATGTTACATTGTTGAATGTCACTGAAGAATCAAACACATTAAATATGGCATGGATGTAGAGTGGAATTCTGGATTTGTATTTTGTCTTAAGGCTAAGTAATGAATAGAAATAATAATTTTTGCATCCTTCATATCCTATTACCTAATGAAGGATTGGGTAATAGGTTTAAATGAAATTGGAACTAGAGGACACATATGATTTAGACTGATCCAAGTCTGAATGTTTGAAGACATCAAGGCCAACATATTGTGTGCTAGTAAATGACAAACTCTTATTATTCAATTTGATCACCATTGTATCATGAATCTGTATTCTGCCTGAGATGTCATTGGGTGGAAATAAATACAGCAGAAGATATAGTAAAGCATTTAATAACCTGCAAGTCAGAGGGCTGAAATGGGTCTCACGCATATATATTCAACAAATGTATTGAACAATGGTAATGATGTTCTTTCAACATTATGATTAATGTTCTTTTATTCTTTCACAGAGAAACTCTGAAACTGAAATCATTTTTAGGTAAGGAAAAAAGAAATCTGTAACAGTGGATTTTATCATTTTTCTTTTACATATCATCTTCTGAGTTATTGTTTTTAACTAATTGATATGTGTACTTTACAAACTGCAGAGTGCAACTGAGGAGAGGGAAGGAGGGAATGTGTTTGTGTGTGAGAGAGAGAGAGAGAAAGAGAAAGGGAAGGAGGGAGAGAGAGAGAGTGAAAGAGAAAGAGAATTTTTCACTGAATCACGACTATAACATGTCCAATAGATCATAGCTATTTGTCAGTGATCAGAGCGTTTTTCTCTAAGGTTTCTGTGATAAATAATTCCTACAAATCTGTTCAGCAGGGAAGGACATTTGACATACACCTAGAATCCTGTACTCTGAAATTTTCAGAAAAAGAAAATAAAAAGTCAAGGGAATGGTTAATGATACTTGGTTATTGCAAAATATGTGACAAGGAGTTTATTTCAAAATATTTTAGCAAACAAAACTATATATTTGCTGATACTCCTAATAGTTCAGTGGATAAAATTTAATGTTCAAAATTAATGAGAAATAAGTAACAGACAGTTATTAATGAATAAATGGAGTTTTTTTTTAAACTTAGCAATAGCTAGATGAGCATGGGTTCTTCACCCCTTCTGTAATCCTAACTATTATTCTTTCTGCCTTCTTACTCTATATGGATTCCACATACACTAGAAAATACTGCACTTTTTGATAATACTATACTTTTTAAACTATTTAAAACAACATTAAGAAAACAAACATGTTAAAATATCCATAAAGTAAAAATATTTTCTCATTTCTCTTGACATAAGCTGAATGTCTTATTTATATCCCTTGTAAGAACTTCCTGAAAAAGTTCCACTTTTTTCCCATTTGTAGAGAAACTTGGATTAAATTATATTTCAGCATTTGAAGGAGGAAATTGGATTGGATTTTCCTGCCATTATTTTGAAAAAAAAAGAGGCATTTCTCTTTGCCTGCCTTGATTTTACAAAGATTTTCTGCAGACAATTCTTGATTTTTATCCTTACCTTTTTTCCAGCAGAAAAGGTCGCAAACACCCCACCCCCCACCCCCATTTGAGAACTATCGATCCGATTAACCATAGTGGATTAAAGAGAAATTCCTTCCTTTTCTGCTCTGCTAGAGAGCTACAGAGCCAATCAAAATATCAGTAGGTTGGGATGAATTTTTTCATATCTTTGCCTTATTTTTTGCTTTTCTGGAAAGATGGCTTGCTTAACAGTTGTTACGGAAAATTTTTAAATCTATTTAAGTTTACTTATATGTTACCTTCAAGGCACCCTGGGTAACTCACAACAATAAAAAATTAATCAAATATATTTTTACAATAAAATCAGCACAAAAATAAAGAGCCAGATATTTAATGATTAAAATATATACTTATTTGAAAATAAAGAGTAGCCAACATTTCATAAATCTATCTCCCAGACATATGCTAAAAAGGATATTTTTCCTACTTCTAGATCACAGTTAAAGAGGGCAGCATTCTTACCCCAGAAAGAAAAGAATTTGACAAGGTTATAGAATTAATCCTAGCTATCTTCTCAAATGCTAACCCCAAAAAGGTCTCTGGTAGGCAATGCGATCTCTTCTTTCTTTTAATATAATTAAGTAATAATGAAAGGATATGAGTTTTGTTCACGATCCAAATTTTTGAAAAAAATCATTGAAAACTTTTTAAATACATAGTCTTATTGGTATTATTAGAATTTTTCCTAGAATATTTTAATCCACGTATTATGGTTATGTGGCTATTGTCTTCCACTCTCAAGAACTTGTCCCATTTAAATGCAGACTACTTTTTTATTGCTCACAAGTTTAAATGAATAAACACCAAATTAAAAAAAGAAAGATACATAATGTGGAAAAAGAAGGAAAGCTACAAATAATATATGAAAAAGAAGGAAAAAAATAATCTCTTTAATATTGTTGACAGTCTAAACATGATGTTAAATTCAGAAGTGCATCAATATTAGTAGATGTACCATTTCATCCTAAAAGAAACTGATTTGCTAGTGCAAGGTCAATGAATCTCTGACTCAGCCATCCTCATCCTGCCCATTTTATGAACATCCAATATGCCTGCCACATCAATTTAATTGAATGCAGTTTCAAGTAGCATTAATGGAGTATATTTGCTAACATTTATTCTGGAACATACTTAATTTAAATTTTAACATGACTAAATATCTACTTTAACTGATGTTTAAACTATAACGTACATTTTGTAGAAAAATGTCAATTATTGCTGTATAATTGATAAAACAACAGCTAATTGAGAATGTGTCAAGTTGTCATATCATATTGAGCAAAAGCAAATACATGTCATGCTTGCAGTTGAAAATACGTAAGAGTACAAAGTTGAATTTCTTCACTCCATTGAGAATAAGATGTGAATGCACAGTACACTAAGTTTTGTGTTTTTTTACTAGATATACAAAAATGCAAACTATACCGGTTCTATGGGCGTAGCTTGATGGGCAAGGAAGGGGAAGAATGTTGCAAAGTCTCCATTCCCACTCCACTTCTAGGGGAAGGATACTGCAAAATCTCCACTCTCACCCCACTCTGGAGTCAGCCAGAGGTCATATTTGCTGGTTGTCCAAACTACTCAAAATTTCCGCTACCGGTTCTGCAGAACCTGTCAGAACCCGCTAAATTTCACCCCTGCCTGTGTGCAATTTGAATTGACATTAAGTTGAATTTCTTTTTGGAAAATATTTGCACAATTGTTTTGTGATTCAATGTATATGGACTTCTATTGAAAAGTGCAGCAATATAAAATAAAAGGTGTATCATAAGCCATCATTCTACTACTATCCATTTCTATAGTTAGTCAGAGTACATTAAAGGGAAATTCATTGCACATTACGAAATACCAAAAATAAATTGAATCAAGAAATAAAACAAGCAAAATCACCCAAAATCCAGTGTAATAATTAGAAATTGTTTGCTGTAGTATTCATATTACTAAAGTAATAACAAACGACTTCAAAAGAGATGAATTCAGAAAGAAGCAAAATTACCAAAGGAAATATTATTTACATTTATGATAACAAAAGACTTGGATTATTTGTAATATTATGGATGGTAGTTACTATGGGGGTTTAAAGGAGCTGAATTTATACACACACTGTGTGTATTCAGTATGTGTGCAAGTGCAATATTGAGTCAATGAGTTTATTCCCAGCAAAGTGGATATAGAATTCAAGCTTGAATAGTTGAAAAAGCTGTTTCCTTGTAAAGGAATGTAGGATAAATTATGCTCTCAATTTTTATCGTATGCCATTTTGGATTTTTTTTCTGTCTTTTCTGTCCAACCAACTGATCTAATTTATTCTATATATACTGTATGTGTGAATCTGTGCTTAAACTTTTATAGCAAGAACCAGTGTAGCAAAAGTTACTATTCCCAATTTACCTCACAAAGTAATGGGTCATTCATTTTCTTTAAGCCGTATGGGGCTGCCATGCTAAAAACATGAATAAAAATCCATATCAGTTATAAAACATGCTTAATGTCACTCTTCCCCCTGCAGGACTGCATGACATAGTTCACTTCTTCCCAGAGGTGGGTTCCTACCAGTGTTGCCTCTTGTTTGCTGTAAATTGTTCTGCAGATGCTCAAAGACCATAAAAAATTAATAAAAAGCATGTCGGCAACGACAGTGGAGACTGGGGAACTGGTTGGGGAGCCTGGCCAGCCTGGGTCACTGCCGGTTCTGCAACCCAGGCCAGATTGTCACTATCGGTTTACCCAAACCGGTGCAAACCGGTAGAAACCCACCTCTGCTTCTTCCCCTTTCAACACTTTTCAATCAACAAATACATAAATCATCATATTATTTTTATCTATTTTCAGCAAAGTCTATAAAGGTTTTCCAATCTTTTAAAAAGTACTTATTATTTTTTTCCTTGATCAAACAGGTCAATTTTGCCATTTCTCCTAATTCTATCATCTTCACAGTCCAATCCTCCATTATGGTAGTTTGTTATTTCTCTACCTTTACACATACAATAGCTTCACTGAAGTTACTATACATAAAACCAATTTTCCATGTTCCTTTTCTAACTGGCTATCTGAAAGTCCCAGTAGAAAACAATCTCAGCTTGTGCCTCCTCAAGTTGGGGACAGCCTTCTTTAGCATAGCCAGGTCATAATGGTCAGTGATGACCCTGTGTCAATCTCCATGGAGCATGGCGATCCCTCAAGGAGGATAGTGACTCTCAGCTTTTTGTTCTACAGGGTGCGTGCTTGACCGAAGGTGGTCTGGAAAGTTTTGCTGGCTTGTGCCCCAGGCTACTTTGGCTTGGTGGTCTTGGGCGTGGAGGTTGGCCTTGTCTTGGTGGTCTTGGGCGTGGAGGTTGGCCCTTCGGTTCTTTGGGTCCTGCAGGCAATTCACTTCTGCAGACCCTGGCAATGTGCCCCTTTCGTTCACAATGCTGGCAGATGGCGTCCTGGAAACAGCAGGCAGATCTCTGGTGGTTGCCTCCACAGCTGGTGCAAGGTGGGAAACGGGTTTCAAATTTACGTGCTGATTCTTTGCCATCAGTACACACGCGATCTGAAGCTTCTGGCTCCGTAGTCTCGTGATCTACCACCACAGTTTTTCGCGCACTCTTTGGGCTGCTCTGCCTCTGCACTGTTTCCATTGACTTGGTCAAAGACTCGGTAGCCCTGGTTTCATCCAGAGCGATTTGTAGAGTGAGTTTTGTCTTGGCAAGCAACCTCCTCTGTAAACTAATGTCCCCAACACCGCAAATGATTCTGTCCAGCAATAGTTCATCTAAGTCCCTGAACTCGCAATAGGCCATAGCGTCTTGAAGTGTAGCAACATATTGGTTCATCATTTCTCCTTCCTTCTGCTTATGGGGCTTGAATGTGTGCCTCCACACATATTTGGACGGTCTGGGAGCATAGTGTGTCCACAACATCTGTTGTAGGTCCACCAAAGCGACCGACTGGAGCGGCGTTGGTTATGACAAGTCTTTAGCAGTCTCGAATACTTCGCGTTCACAGTAGCTTAGGAAGACTGCTTCGTTTCAGATTTCCGAAGGCGACGGACATGTTTTGTCTGCCGCCTTCTGTACCGGTGGGCTCCCTTAGCAGTACAGGGGTTTCTGGAGGAACCTCCTTCCGTAAGGGCGGCTTGCTGGGAGCCCCCAACTTGGCAGTGGCCGGTGGGGTGCTCCCAGCCTCACCCCAGGAGCTGGTAAGCAGAAGGAGGGGCAAATTTTGCCTCTTCGCCGGATGGATCCTGGGAACAACAAATCAAATCAAAAGAGTAGCTGAAATGCCAGAGATGGAGAGCTCTCCCTAATCTCTTGGACTGCTGATGGAGGATAAGTGACAGAACACTGTGAGTTCCAGTTCAATCAATTTAAAAGGAGATTAGAGGAGTTTTTTTCCTTTGTAACCCCCCCCCCTCGGATGAAGCAGCATTCTAACGATTTCTCTCCATACTGGAATGGAGAGAGAAAAGGGACTAACTTGCCATTTTAACTAACTATGGGAGAGAATTGTATCGTATCGCAGTTGCAACAATTTATCGCAGAGCCTTTTCTAAAAAGCAAAATCCAACTTTCACTTTTCTTCCTGTGAAAGGGTGAGGCAAGAGGGCTCCTCTTTGTTCTCTGTTTATAACTTCTCTACACCTATGAGGTTTTTCCCTCTGTAACTGCCAGTGAAGGATTTCAAATATTTTTTAACATCTCCCCTGAAGGCTCTCTTGGTCTCTCCTACTACGTGGACTCCTAGATGTGGATTACACGTTTCCCCCCCCTTTTTTCCAATGCACCTCTATGACTTGAGACAGTGAAGGAGAATTAGCTTCTCTTTTTTAAAATTTTGATTGCTCTGATACCTCGAGCTGTCTCGACGGTCTCTTCCTTTGAGGCCATTTCTTTTACCAACTTCGAACTAAGACAATGGGTCCTAAAAAACTGCCTACAGGAAAATCAACATCCCCCCCCTCCTCAGCAGTCTCCAGCCCAAGTATGCAACAGTCGAAGATTACTTCATTATTACAGAAAGAACCTGCTGGAAAGAGTTCACAGGAACTGTCGGTTACTCAAATGTTTCAGGAACTTATGAGAAATATGAATGAATTGCGGAAAGAGATGACAGACTTTAAAATAGGAC
>JAPKID020004730.1:0-11514 GCA_026931265.2 Tropidonophis doriae | reverse complement strand
ATTTGTCTGAAATGGTATAAGGTTCCTGCCTACGCAGGGGGTTGGACTAGAAGACCTACAAGGTCCCTTCCAACTCTTCTATTGTATATTGTATATTGTATTTATGCTCTTATCTATTCTAGAGTACTTGTTTCTTGCTGCAAATATGTAGATGTTTGAAGGTAGCTAAAAACAAACGAATTGATGATACTCCACAGCTAAAAGTGCAGATCATTTTAGTCCGAAAGTCTTGAGGTGGTTAATTTTGTAGATGAACATGTGCTTCTGACTAGAATATGGAATGCTACACAGCTTGAGTTTTTATGCTATGGCAAAATGATGATGGAAGTGAGAAGTCAATGAGAAAAGCATGGAACTAAAAGAAATAAATATGGACCATGACCAGTGCCATTAATTATGGGGAAAGTAAAGAAGAGATGTACTGAAGCAGAAGATTATGTACATATAAACAAAAAGAAGAAATATAACAGGAGTCTAAAAATCAGCTGGTTGGACAAAATTCATTTCAATCAAGGAAAGTAAGGAAAAGTTATGTGACTGCAGAGAGTGAAAAACAGATGGCAAATCTGATTCTTAGCTATATGTCTTATAGTAATCATGGTTTTCCTACCTGTAAGCCTTCCAAATATGCAAACCTTAATTCCCATGACAGTTGTGCTATATGTGTAACTTTGTTTTAAACCAGAATGGATAGGCATGGAAGACATAAGCCAGGGAACTGTTATTGAGGCAATCCCCGATCCAACCCCAAATCCACTTATTGAAACTATGTCAATAATAGCTAATTCCACTGTGGTGATAGGAAAATGTCTATATTCATTGGCATGCCATTTGATCCCATTCTTGGGCAAGTGGTCCCTGAATTGTCTGCAATTCTTTATGATAGGGACAAATCCTTACTGATGCTTGTTTGCATTTCCTATGTTTTCAATGCAATTGAAATTTATGTTTCAAGATCAATGTTAATGTTTTCCAACAAATTCATTATTCTTCATTCTGCCATCTCTATAACGGGGCCAGCATATTTATGATAATAATATGAATAGAATAATGAATTATTTGTGTTCATATAAACAGTTTGTAATATTGTGATTACAGATCACTCCCAATAAACTTTTTCTGTAAATCCTATTGTGGTAATCAATGGTAACTTAACCTACATAAGATTTTCTCTGTTTACATCAAATTCTTTCCCTAGGTGAGAAAACTTCAGTTAATTTCTGCATGCCAGAAACAAGTTCACTCAGAAATTTTCAAATTCTAGGTTCCAGCTAATCTATAGTTTTTATTTTATCCTTCATAATAATTTCAAATTAAATTTTATTACAATAATAACAAACATAATTTATATGAGAAATATCAAAAATAAGCATTCTACATTTTTTTTGCATTTTGTGTACTTGACATATTTTTTTCTATTGAACATAGATGAGGCAGATTCATTTTAGTATTGCTTAATTTCATGTAAACATATTGACTGGGAAGCTGAAAAATGTTTAAATAGCTAATGGCAGTAGTGCTATAAACAAGAAATAAAAACACAGCACACAATTTATTAGCAATAACCCCATCATATATCACAAATGATAATATATATATATATATATTTAATATTTTAATCCACCAGGTCAAAATAATCCATGATTTTATTTTATTTTTTCAGTGACATAACTTGGACTGAAAAATATACAATCAACTTCATGGCTATATAAAGATTTGAACATTAATTCCCCCTACTTTAGACCAGCAATCTAATTACTACAACATACTGTTTGTCATTGCACTGGGGATATTTCCATGTTTATATGCCTGTGTTACACACTGTGGTTACTAGCTTAATAACTGTCTTTAATTTAAATGTTGCAGACACTTTACATAATTATTTTACTTTCCAAAGCCATTTTCTTCTGAGCAAAAACATATGACACACTGCTCCTATTTCAGTTACATTTTCTCAGCTGAAATCCTTGGGGTAAGATTAGCAGTACAACCATGATTTCTTGTGACTAAGTTAAGCAAACAAGAATGCATTGATCGACCCTTTAACTTTTGCTGATATTTGGTCCCTGTCCAAATATCCCCATACATTCTTTTCCATGCATATATGAAATTTCCGATGTATCCCCTGTGACTGCTAGTATTTTTTATTCAGAAGAGGATATAAATGTTCTTTTTGCTTTTAAGTGGCAAGTTCTGCTCATAAGACACATTTTAGTGCTTCAATGAGCAAAGTTGTTCTTGCTCTTATATTAACATAGAATGTTCCATATGTACGGGTAGCACAAAGAAAATGTAATATGTTTCAAAACTGTAACAATTTAACTGTGTTCTTTCAGATACTTTCTGGTGTTTTATTATATTTTGTGTTTATGCATTCATTAATCAGAGGAAAGGACACTTATTTCTCTTTCCCTGCTCCCAAAGTTTTTTATTTCATTTTTTAACTGCTTCAGATGGAACTCGTTTTTTCTCCACCACTGCCATAAAAACCTGTATACAGTATTAAAAGTAATATTTACTGTATACAGTAATAAGAACAATATTATGCAAGGAATTGCTTTTAGAAAGAAGCTAAAAAGAAAGTCAACTTGTATTAACAAATAAGCACTTTATAAATGAAGACTATTTTTAGATCATGATGTTTCATGCCAATTTCATTGTAATTTTATTTTATTTTATTACAATGACAATAAAGATGATGATGATGATGATTATAAATTACTCACCAGATTTTTTTTATAGCATTATACAATGTATGGAGGCACAATGGCTTAGTGGTTAAAGATGCTGAGCTTGTTAGCTGAAAAGCTGAAAGCCTGGGTTTGAAACCCAAGCACTGCATGATAGAGTGAGCTCCTGTTACTTGACTGAGCTTCTGCCCACCTAGTAATTTAAAAGCATGAAAATGTGAGTAGATAAATAGGTACCACTTCAGTGGGAAGCTAATAGGGTTCTACCGTACATGCCTTGGCATATAGTCATGCTGGCTCCCTTAGCTAAGAAACAGAAATAAGCTTCATCCCCTTGAGTGGGACATGACTGGACAGGGGAAACCTTTCCCTTACACCATGTATCATGTGAGTGATACAGTTACAGAAATGGTGTTGTGTAGACTTTGTAATCTTCAAATATTTTTATTGGAGTTGGGTATGCACTGAATCATTAGTAATGGTTTGAAAAAGAAATCAAATAATCCAAAGATTAGACATGAAATTTTGGGCCATTTTTTCCCATAAAGCAAGCTTTACTTATATAAAGCAAGCATCTATACAGCAACTCAAGGTATGGATCAGCTGTAACATTTTCTATATTGATTTTTCCAACGGTCTTAATGACTAAGAATAATGAAGATACAAGGATTAGTTTTCTGTTAGAGTCAGAAAAATGCTATAGAGATAATCTTGATGCTGTATTCCAATACCTCCCCTAATTTCCTAAACAGTTTCTTTCCATGTTGGGCAAAAATAATTTATATTATTCTACTTCACTCTCAATGCACTTTAGAATTCAGGGTTTTTTTGGGGGCGAGGTGTGAGGATGGGATGGTTCTTCCGATTAATATAGGTGATGCATATATAATATATACTATGCATATCCATAAAACTCCAAGCTGCACAATTTTCTTTGAAAGCAAATTATTTTCACTTTCTTAACAATAAATATCATAGAGATATTTTGGCACAGTATTTTTAAATACCAGAATAGTATTTAGTAAGTTCGTCAAGAGAGAAGAAATGTCAGATTGCTCATGGTGTATTGTGGCTTTAACTGCAGACACATTTTTTTGTTAAATTAAGCTGTAGTTTTATTAAATTTTCCATTACGGTATGGTTTATAAATTCATTTAAAGGGTGTGGTACAACTCAATTAAAATCTAATAAAGGATTACACACATTTTAAGTACTAACTGTGATTTTATTGTGAAGTATGCTTCCTGTACAAGACATTATTTTTATTGGATGATAATGTAATCATCATACTATCATACTATCATTTCTGGTATGCTTGAACAGGAGTTGTCCTAGACCACATACTTTCTCAGGTAAGAGGATAATTGATTACTTCTGTGATCCTTGTCCTACATTATCTTGCCTTACTGGTGGCAGCATCACAATTTACCATGTAGCCAGACAATTACCCAATTCTTCTAAGGAGACCATTTTGAAAGGATATATAGCCTTTGTTGCAGGTATTATTTTAGGAAGCTCTTAGAGCAGCATAGGGACACGGTGGCTCAGTGGATAAGATACTGAGCTTGTCAATCAGAAAGGTCAGTGGTTCGAATCCCTAGTGCCATGTAGCGGAGTGAACTCCTGTTACTTATCCCAGTTTTTGCCAACCTAGCAGTTTAAAAGCATGTGAAAATGCAAGAAGAAAAATAGAATCCACCTTTGATGGGAAGGTAACAGTGTTCTGTGTGCCTTCCGTGTTTAGTCACGCCAGCCACATGACCATGGAGTCTTCGGACAGCGCAGGCTCTTTGGCTTTGAAACAGAGATGAGCACTTCCCTAGAGTTGGAAACAACTAGCACATATATGCAAGGGGAATCTTTACCTTTACCTAGAGCAGCATATAAAAGATAGCCTGCCAGAATACGAAACAGCCCAGAAAGCTGATTAGGAAATGGGCATCTATATAAATTGTACACGTAAGTAAATGATAAAATATTTAAACCTGTTCTAATTACTACCCATTGAACCTAGCTGAAACTGGTAATATTCCAGTAACGACTTTGAAAGATTAGCAAAAATATATAGGGAATGTTTGCAAGTTCATCCTATACTTATATAGAAAAGGAAGCATTGTGGCTGTCTGAGCACTGGATTAAAGAAACCATAGAGCTAGCATTGATATTATCGCTATCTCTGCTAACCATAGCTCTTTAAATTTACAATAAAATTAGCAAATAATTCAGACAGTTCCATTGTCAGAGAAACTGAAACCTGCTGATTCCTCTTGCCATATTATCACAAGAACTATATAATTTTTTTTGCAATTATTCATATCTTTGCATCATAAATTTGGTTAAAAATAAATGGAAAATGGTATAAAAGAACTATACTGAAGTTAACTGAAAAAGAAAGCTGTGGAAACTTTGTCATATTGAATTGAGTGAAATGGGTAATTTTTTCAATTTGATTCATTTTATTTGATCTAAGCCCTAAAATGTTCCATTGTGCATGCACAAGAAAACCAATTTTCCAAATCAAATCAGAAAATAGAATTGATCCTAATTAAATCTATTTGATTTGACTTCCTCTATTGAACTGTAATAATGAATTAGAATCAAACTGAACTGATTTTCTGAACTGAATCTAATCAGACTGGATATGATTTGTACCTTTCTAGTTACAGGTAGGGCTATTACAAAGGCTCAAGATTCTATCTTGATTTAAGCCCTTTATTCTGTTAATGTAGAAGAATTTTTTATAAAGTGAATTATATAAGTTCATCGTATTTTGGTATTCTAAAAAATCCTTTAAGAAGGCAAGGAAAAGACAATAAATCTTCCATCTTGTCGTAAACATCCATAGGAAAATGAATATTATGAATCTGTGTTTCCTACTGAGGAAGACTTGATCATTAGTGAGAATATTACAATAAATATGCCTACATAGTAGAAGAGTAAAGTTAACCATTTGTGAATTGTACATTTTTAAGAGAAAAAAATATTCTCTTAATATTATTTATTAACAACAGCATCAAAAACTAGTAAAGTTAACTTGGCTAACCTTTCTATGTCATCCAAATCAATGATTTCTAAAAATTTACTTAATACAAAAGGAAATCAATACATTTAAAAGGAAGTAAATACCTCACCCTGCTGTTTTGGTTGTATTTTCATAATGACTTCAATGGGAATGATATGATTCAATTAATCAGTCATTGAAAGCTATATAAATGCTTTAGTAGAGTGAAAGCAACACACTTCTACAAAAGTGCTGTGAACCTTTCACTTAAATTGCCTATTCAGTTAAATGAATGAATATAGCATGATCATCATAGTGTGCTAGATTTTTCTTGGTTATATAGGATAATTGTATTATTATAAAATAAAATATTATAAAAGAAGCTATGGTTTTCCTTCTCTGCAGTTTTACTCATGCAGGTCAAGATAAAATATATGTTTTAGGAAACATTTGTAAGTTTAAACATGAACTCTGCAAGAGTCCTGTACTTCCACTAGATAATATCAATTCAAGACGGCACATAAGACAGATATATTTGTTCTGTTATCACAATCCTTGTAACAAATATACTATTGTGAGATGTGGACAATGCCATTGTGTTGGCTGATTGATTTAAAGTTAAATGATTTAAATGAAATGTTAGGTTCTTTGGACCAACAACTGGAAATTAATATAAATTTCAATTTACATTGAAATCAATGTAGTTATTTTTGACACAGAATATAAAGTGAACAATTGCAAGATATATGACAAACTATAATGACTATATAATAAATGACTATAATAATGACAAACCATAGTATGTACATATGTTTGTATACCTTGGTAAAAGTTTCCTGAAGATGAGAAATGGATGAAGAAACATTCAAATACTGGCGGTAATAGTATGTGACCAGTTTTGAAGAATGAAACTTTATTAAAATATTAATATTGCCCTTTTTTATTTGTAAGGAAAAACATACATGTAAACTGAACAGTGAGAATGGAGTGTTTAAGATACATGTGTGATAAAATAATAACAGAAAAAAACATATGTGGTTTATGGTTGAACTGTTCAGTTACTGGTGCTCTTTGAGCTAGGTTGGGGTTTTTTTGCACACATTTCATTACTCAACTAGATTAACATTTTCTGCCCATGTATTTCTGAAAAAACAATAACTTACCTGAGATTTTATTTAGATCTTTCAAAGTCAATATTTGACATGAACAAGGATAAAAATTAAACTTCCTTAATGCTCCAAACAGATGTTGTTATATTTAGTGGTAGAACAAACATTTGAATTCTCAAACTAAACATTTGTGAAGGTATAAAAGCAGTCAAAGAATAGCTTGTGATCTTAGCATTTGTTGAATGGATTCATTGAAATTCCAAAAAGAAGTAGAAGTCAAAATACAAGCCAATGATAAAGTCATAAACTTCATATGAAAACTACAATTTAGTTAAAGAAAACTTTGGGCTGTAAGGTGCAGGAAGGTATGATGAAAAGGCTGCAAAAAAAATGAAACTTTTACCTTTCTACTGTCATATCATGGTTTGATTTATTTACTTTATATCTTTGTATGGTGTCTTCACATATGCTTCAGATAAACCATATCTGAAGACATCATAAATACTTAGTTTTACCCAGGTAGGAGTCACTTATTCATGTTTTTATTCATGTATAATTACTTTTTTGATCAATCACTAGAAGAAACAGTGCCAGTAATGTGCTTGAAGAGTATAGAAGCCAAATTATTTTAATAGAAGCAAAGATTGACTTTGGTTTAATTTCCCTTAAATGTGATTTGTACTATTGAAACTGTAGCCATCAGACCCAGGTCTAGCAGTAAGAATCATTTACAAATAGCCATCTATCCCTCGGAATTGCCAATGGCATCTTAATGGATATAAAAATTGAGAGCCAGTAAGAATATTCAGAAGTTTTAACCTTATGGTAAAATAGTTTGAATAATATCAGCTAATGCAATGAAGTCAAACCTAAATCAGAAATTTAGTTACGCAGATGCTGCAAATTTAATGCAAAACCATAAAAACTTATGCAAGTTTTAAACAATCACTGCTGCATTCCAATATGTAAAAATACTTTCATTATGTTTATTATAAAAATATAAAGGTTTCCACTACAAATCATTTTACATTAGTAACAGGCCATCTATATTTGCACAACATAATAAACTAACTGAGTAAGTAATGCTTTGAAATAAATGTTAAAGGTAAATTCAGATTTGTGAGTTCCAATTACATCTTTACATCTCGAGTTATTGGATTCTAAAGTACAGCAAACACTATGTTATATGTTAACAGAAATAAATAATACACAAAACAATATTTTAAGATACAAAATTAATTATTACATATTATTTGTAATGACTGTGGGGTTGTTTTTTTTTGATGTAAATAATCAAAGGCGGGTCCTGTACAGGAAGATGGCCACAAAATTTTTATTTCCTCTACTCCACAGTTAAAAATTTTACACTGCTAAGTTTACATATATACATGGGATAGGAGAAATGGGGGCTATAGAATGCCCTTCAGGAGTACAAAAATTGTAAGAAAGAGAAGACTAAGAGCTTTTTAAAAACCCTCTTAGGAGGAAAAGAATTCTCCCAAACAAACCATGATACCCATTCCAAGTAATGAGCGTACTCAAAATAATGTTCCCTGGCATTACTAGATACTGTGATAAAATTAAGAGTAGCTAAAACTTAAATATATTTTGAAATCTTTTTTTCTTTTATAGGAACTGAAAATTGATTCTAGGATAATTTTCCCACATGCTTCCACATTGCTGTTATTTTTATATTACCTTATTTCCTACTGGCTTCAATGTTTGCAATAAGGCATTAATATAAATTGGTGTCACTATTAGTATGAAAGTATTAATTTAATCCAATTCAATTTCTTTCAGAACCTTTAGATCCTATCAAAGCATTTTAAGATGTGGTGTACTTCACAATGCCCAGAATATTATGAAAAATGAACTCATACTGGAGGGGTAGTAGAATTATAGAATGGGAAAAGAAGTTCCATGTATAACTAATATTTTTGCAATGTTACTTTATCCATTTTCAAATATGATTACATACTATCTTAGATGTCACAGTTTCTGCAAGTTTTGGATTACATTAAAATAATTGTTGCTAATTACTACAGTTCAAAGGATGTTCAAAGAAGGTCAAATAGAGCAAAAGGACATGAATAAGATAACTGTTTTAAATATAATTTCTTATCCATATCCACATGCTACCTTGTAACAACATCATTATTTGACCTATATTGTGACCTGTAATTCAAAGTGAGAAAATAATATTTTCCAACAGATAGCTTCTAGTGTTACTGATCAAAATACATGGTAGATAATTGTGTGTGTGTGTGTGTGTGTGTGTGTGTGAAAGAGAGAGAGAGAGAGACAGACAGACTGACAGAGACAGAGACAGAGAGAGAGAGAGAGAAAGAAAGAGAGAGAGAAAGAAAGAGAGAGAGAATGTATTCCATTGAGAAAGAAGATGGAAAAAATTCTGATTAACACAAGAAGCTAACAAATGGAAGACAATGCTGTTTTGACCCTTTCTACACAAGAACATCCTTGTCTGGGAGCACCTAAGAGTATCTTTATTTTAATCCTAGGGCAACATAAGCAAAGAATTCTACTATCAAGTAACCCATTCAACAGTTAAACATTTGATACACTCCAAAACTATCTGAATACTGTAACGTTTAAGTACATGCAATTAAATAGTTCCCCAAGAATATTCCCCATGTGAAATAAGATTGTTACATAGATTGTTCTGTGTTAAAAATGTTGTGCATGAAATTCTCCATATTTGTGTAGGAAGTATTGTATGTTTATGAGCATTCTTGTATGCACATCAGTTCCTTTGTAGTGAGATTTTTATTAGGAATAAAATCACATGAGTTTTACTGATTTTTTTCTCACCCTTAAATATTGTTGACAGCCAAAGTTTAAAGAAATTTGGCATTTGGCAGTCATTAATCCCAGTCAAAACCTATATAAATATAAACAAGAGGAACATTTTTAAAGGAAATAAATATGCATTTTATATATATATAAAAAGTTTTGTTTTTAAAGAACACACCCAGGACAAGTATCTGTGAAGTATTGCCTTCATTTTCACCCAATTGTCATTCAGATTTACCATCCACAGTCAAAAACAGAATATTGCAAGGATATCATTGCAGATATGGCTAGACAAGTCTGAGGTATTATCCTCGAATATGCTTACAAGATTTAAAGAAATAAAATGCTATGTGCCTATCCTTTCCTCATATAAAAAAAAAAATACTGCTTAATGCTGTTGACAGTCATTCCAATCACAGTATTACATCCACTGTTTCTTTTGCCTTTTACGATATTCAGTCTATTAACATTTGAATGGCTTAAGGTTACATGGATTTTTTAAACAGTTTCTTTTTTTTCTTCCAAATGCATTTTATGTTTGAGCAGTCCATTATTACTTAGGGAAGAACCCCTCCTTCAAGAATAAGAGATATAAAATAAGTTTTTCATTCCTATTTTAAGGCAATTGAACTCAACTTTATGAGTCTTTTAATGGGCTTGAAATTTCACATTTGTTGCAAATTGCCCCATTTTGTTGCAACAGTGCCTTTTAAGTCTCACAATTTTCCACACATTACCAAGACCCTTTAGTAATTTCTCTCACTTTCTCCAGATGAGTCCTGAATGCTAGCATTTGGTAATTTACACAGGAACAGGGCCATTCTTTGTATGCATTTCCAGAGATTTAATACTGCTAATAAGTTTTTTCTGTGGTCCAACAATCGTCACCCCAATTTTCTTCATGTCACTGAAAAATAATAGCAAAAAAGTTATCTAAGTTTTTTTTGTTTTATTTTTAAATAGGAGGCAAGTGACTCACTTTAACACACATGCATGCACACACACAGTAAATAGTAATTACCTTTCTCTATTCTGCTATATATTGAGCTGAAATTTAGGATGGGAGATGGAAAGAATCCTATCCAATCTTCTAAATATTAAATGTGTCCAATTCCATTTATACCAACAAAGAAGAAGTGCTGTTTCCCTAGATCTTAGAAACACATTTTGGGCATTTCTAAGTCCAAGGAAAACAGCTCTTCTTCTTTATTGGTATAAATAGAATTGGGCATATCTAGCCTTTAGAAGACTGGATAGAATTGAAATATCTCGATGGATGTCGTCTAGAAAAAGATTGAGACACGCCTCTACTGTTTCAAAGTGCAGGATATGGGACAATGTATCTAGGTTATAAAAAATAATTCAGCAATGGAATCAATTGCCCAGAAAGGTGATGAACTCTTCTGCAATAGAAAGGTTAAAAGAGAGGCTGTACAGCTAACTATGAGTGATATGTTAAATTGGCTTCCTAAACTAATCAAGAGGTTTGACTTATAGGCAAAATAAACCTCTCCAGTCCTAAATAGTATAAAGACTTTGAAAGCTGTAGTAACTGTAATATTTGTAAAGAAACTTCAAATCTTGCATGACTTCACTGTAAGTAAGCTGTCCTGGATATCTATGGCTACTGTGCATTCGGTTATTATGTGGATTTTATAACCCAAAGTTTGCTTATAATAATTATTACCATGTGGGTGTTTGACTAAAGTGAATGAATTACTCAACTAATACTCAAGATTAGGTTTCAGGTATGAAAATTCCTTAATCCTTATGATACCTGTGTACTCTAAGTTAAAAACATGAGTGCTGTAATAAAATACATGATATTTGCAAGATATCAAAGTGAACAGAACAATATTGGAAAAAGATACACTCTAGAAGAGAACAAATTCCGAAAGTTGCA
>JAPKID020004729.1:0-11514 GCA_026931265.2 Tropidonophis doriae | reverse complement strand
GATTTTAAAACTTTTCTCCTTTTCTTCCTTTAGTATGTTATGTCATAGGAATAAATGAAAGTAGCAAAAATGTTAAGACCTATACATAGATATGCAAATGCAAATGTTTATATGAATATATATTTGAACAACTGAATAATAAAGAAAAAAATTATTTCAGTAACATTACTGAAAGATTGCCACCTGACCCAGGAATATTATGCACTGATTGTATAAGATAAAAAGCATCTGACCTGGTTGAGATGGTGAAAGCAATAATGTGACTGTTACAAAGAAGTGAAGAGGCCCATTAACATTCATTCAGATGTGCAGTATCAAAAAGGAATTATGAGGACCAGATGGAGTTCTATAAAGTAAGTGAGCAAAGGAACTGTCACAAGAGAAACCAGAGTAGCACTGCATATAAATGTCATTATAGTTTTAAATCACCTTCTCACATTTGAAATCTAGTGGCTGTAGAGATTAATTACATCAGGCGACCTATCTGATAAATAAGTTAGATAAAATCAATTTCAGGGGGGTAGTTTAAGATTATTATGTATTTATTTATTTATTTACTTACTAAAGCAGAAATTTCATGAAGATTCTACAAGCTGGATTGTAGCCTTCATTTCCTCCTTACTAAACTTGGGCTAGCAGAAACATAATCTCAAATTCAGAACAAAATCATCCCCATTCTTCTCTCAAATAATCCTTATCATCCCCTTCCTTCTCTCAAAGAAGAAAGGGGGAAGTTTTTATCAGTCTCAGAATGATTGCAATGCTCAGGTGGAGAAATACCAGCTAACCTTAAGAGAAACTAAATACAATGACCATTAGAAATGACAAACACTAATGGAGGGGAAATGAGGGTAAACTCCATTAGAATCATTGGCCTCATAAAAGCCAAAGTGCAGAGCAGATAAGTAGACACGCTTTTAAAGTTAATGTATTTGACCCGCAATCAACATAGTTTCAAATAAGTAAGTCCTATTGAACATAATGGGATCTCATTCTGTTGTGTACTATTCAGTATATATTTCTTTGGAATAGCTCAATGAAAATTTGACTGAGTTGTGATGAAATGATGTGATCTGTACATTAAGAACACCTTGGGTAATTATACAATTTTTTTTTTTAAAAGAGGAAATCTTCAAATAATTGTTAAGATAAAGTTTGATTGTTTAAAAAGAAGCAATTCATTTAAGATATACTCAAAGACAATAATTCTGCCACAATCTATGATACTAGGACAGTGATGGCGAACCTATGGCACACGTGCCACAGGTGGCACACGGAGCCATTCGGCAGGGCATGCAAGGCGTGGCTCTGTCAGCTGGCCAGTGTGCATGTACGCACTGGCCAGCTGATTCAGTCATTTTTAATACCATTTTTCTCTCTCCCCAGGCTTTATAGGAGCTTGGGAAGGGCGAAAATAGCCCTTTGGATGCATTAGGGAAGCTCCTGAAGCCTCTGGAGTGCCTCCAGGGGGGCTCTTTTCGCCCTCCCCAGGCTCCTATAAAGCCTCTGGAGCCTGGGGAGGGAGAAAAAAGCATGTAAAAATGGTGGGGAGCACCTATCATGTATGCATGCACACTGGGGCGAGTGCATTTCATTATGGGTGCGGCACACTGGCGCACGACGCCCCTGCGCTCCTCCCTCTTATGGCACACGAGCCTAAAAAGGTTCTGAGATATCTCAGAACTATCATAAACCTGTATAAAAATGGCTACCCAATGAAACAAATTCAAAAACATTTTTTTACTGTAAATCATTATAAATGCAGTGGTGTCTCCTCACAAAATGTTGGTGTTTTATCAAATTCACAAGCCTATATTGTGACATTTTTTGAGGAAGGTTCAAATAACACCTTGTTTTACTACAGTAACATGCACATATTTGTATACATCATAGTTTAGCATCTGAATTTTTGCAAGCATTATTTATTTATTTATGTATTTATTTCATCAAATATGAATTAGATAACAGACATAAATATAAACATGATTATGAATACATGAAATGAACCCGAACACAAGGGAATATTAGGACAGGAAAGCATTATCGGTAGGCACACTGGTGCACTTATGCACACTCCTTACAGACCTCTTAGGAACGGGGGACGTCAACAGTAGACAGTCTAAGGTTAAACTTTTGGGGATTTGGGGAAGAAACCACAGTATCAGGTAGTGCATTCCAGGCATTGACAACTCTGTTATTGAACTCATATATTTTTCAATAAAATTTGGTTTACCATACATTTGTATCTATTGTGAGCTTGTGTGTTGTTGTGGTTGAAGATGATAGCATCTGTCCAACCCTGCCTGAACTCAAAAATCTAGGCAGGCCTGGATCTTAGTAGTATTTGGCCAGAAGATATCCAGAAAAGCCAAGTCTGAAGCTATACTTAGATGTTTACGTTTGTTTGTTTCTTTGTTCACATATCAGATATGGCCACCTATCTCACAGTGATGTTAGGTGGCTCAAAGTAACTAATAAGTCTTCTCTCCAGGTTCAGAATGAATACAGTTCTTGGTATCCCATGGTTGTCCTGAACTACAGTGCTGTTGCATGACCTGCACTAGCTCTCATTTGCTTTCTTGGTGCTGATACTGATTTTCATTTTGAATCCCTAAATGGCATGGACCCGGGGTTATTTGTAGGACTGCCTCTTCTTGAACCTATTTTATACTAGGTCAGTTAGTGGGCATATTTAAGATCATTTCCTTTAGATGTGGTTATCTCTGTAGCTACCTCAGACATTTGCAGAACAAATGTCTGGCTGTTCTATCTTAGGCCAAAAAGTTAACTGTCTTGGTGGCTATTGCAAATGGGTCAACTACAGAAATAACAGCATCTAAAGGAAAAGAATATGCCCACTAACCGACCAATGAAATAGGTTCAAGAAGAG
This sequence comes from Tropidonophis doriae, assembly GCA_026931265.2. NCBI lineage: Eukaryota > Metazoa > Chordata > Lepidosauria > Squamata > Natricidae > Tropidonophis > Tropidonophis doriae. The sequence continues at coordinate 8,624 of JAPKID020004729.1, read as the reverse complement.
GCAGTCCTACAAATAATCTGGTTCTATGCCATTTAGGGATTTAAAAGTGATAATCAGCATCTTCAACTGCACCAAGAAAGCAAATGAAAGGTAGTGCAGCTCAGGACAACCATGGGGCACCAAGAACTGTCTTCATGACTACATTCTGAACCAGCTGCAGCTTGTGGATAATCTTAAAGAACAATGCTATGCAGTTACTATCATTCAATTAAGATGTGGCCCAGCCATGACTGATCATGAACAAGGCATCACAATCTAGAAATGGGCAAAATTGGCACTCATGTTTCCCCCATCTGAGCCAAAGCTACCATCAGCTCTTCTATCAGGAACTGCAGATCCAGTTCTGTCTGGATTTGCAGCTTTATCCTATCCAGAGCCAGAGATGTCATATCTATGTAGTTTTATCTCCTGGAACAATTTTATACAGGGCATAGAGAATGGCCTTGAAGGACAGGACCACAGCCAAGGCACTGGTCATAAGAGAAGCCTTTAGCCTGGGTCAAAAAAATTGATTAAACATCTCAGACAGACCAATTCCTAGTTTATATAAGAATGTAATATATATCATATCATATCAGCCCCACAAATTAGATCAGACTAAGAAACCAATATTGTAGATCAAGAGTAATTGTACTATACCATCTTTAGTAACATAATCTTTCAAGTTGGGATGGGCTTCCCATCATTGTGTCCCCATAACTAGAAAGAATAGACATACACAATATACACAGCGTGTGTTCTGACACATATTTTAGTAAAAATAGACAGGAAAAAGTAGTCTCCAATGAACATTTGACTATCAGGTATTATATATTTATTGCTGTGCATCTGCAAAACAGATGGTTTGCAATAACATTTTTTGTTTTAACCAAAAACATCCAGGTGGCACATTATTTGTGGATTATATGCAATCAACATTTCCAAAAGATTACCTGTTCATTGGAACTACATGTTTATTATTGAACCCTCTAACCAGACGACATAAATTAATGATTGATTACGTTACATTTTTTTTCTTTATAACATGTTGCTACAGTTTGTCAGGTTAGCTAATGATGTCTCACAATAAAAAATGTCAGGCAATTGCATATAAATCTAAAGACTAAAATGTACATTTCCTCCTCCAGCAAGACCTATTCCATTCCATGTAATTTATAAAAAAAATAATTCCAAGAACTTCTATCTTTTTCTCTAATTTTTGAAATTTCCATCTGTAAATATCGTTCATCTATTTTTCCCTTGTACATTTGTATTTATTGTACAAATAATTCAGAAAATAAGCTGAACAAACAGGAGCTGGAAGGGAAACCCAATAAGAAAATGCACAACCACAAAAGCAACAACAACCTCTTTTTCTTTTCTCTGGAAAGTCAATAGCAGATACATCTTCAGATGAATTTTACGTGCTAGTGTATGAAGAATCATATGAGATGAAGGTTGTTGACAAATTCGAAGACAGAGGAAAATGCTGTCATGACTTGCAGGGATATGCCATGTTTGTTTTCCTCCATAAAGATGACAAGGAGTATACATGCTGCAAGACCAGGATGATTACTTTCCTAAAAGAGAAAGTCTAGAGGCAAAACTGTCCATTCTCAACTTATTATGGTATTCTTGAGATGGCCACAGGAAATGCTTGAAGGGGGGACAGTATCAAGAAGACCCCTTGAAGAAAGCTGAAGAGGATAGAGATAAGAATGGATGTGATGGAAAGAGCCAAGACTGTTAAGACAAGGTCTTTTTATTTGGAGTTTCAGGATAGATCCCCTAATATCTCCATTGATATTATTTCTGCGCCTTGGATGAAGCATCAAAAACTGAGGGAAAGGAACAATAATATTGAATTCCCAGCAAAGCACTAGGAGTTTGCTGAGCAGTCCTGAACAAAAGCAGAACCATATCTTATAGCATATAGCTTTGGCCTTCTACATTTCAAAAATAAGTCTAAGAAAAAGCCAGAGACCGTGGAAATTACTGCATGACATTGAAATAAACCCATCTGAGAGTTCTTATTATTATTTCTATCTTCCTACTAGGTTGGTATTGAGATAAGACCAGTGAATATAAATAATTTGGTTTACTGGGTCACTGGCCCTGACTGATTCCTCCCTGGTCACCATTCATGGTCAATACAGCTTGCTCTGAATGTTTTCTTCAAGGGTACTTTAAAGAGTTCACAGGTATGGGATGGATTGTGCATCCCATCCCAGGTTTGGCAGAGAACATAGCACACATGTTGTCTAGAGGTGCCTTTTACCCACACACTAAACACGATTTGATCTAAAAGAAACATCTCTAATGGAAGTTTTCCTGAAATACATCCAATTCAAAATGCACTTCACTGAAGTGTTTATGAGCTAAGTGATGAAGCTTATATTATTTCATATCACCTAAAGTCAAAAGTCAAATGGCTCTGTATCACATGAGCATACCAACTACAAAGTAAACCCGCAATTATAAGTCTATCCGAATATATCATGATTACTTATGACATCACTGATTTTGTTATGCCACAAGTTCAGATTCTCAGACAAAACCACTGAACTCAAAGTGACTGAGATAGCAGCAGAATTTCCAGGATTGTAACAAAAGGACTTCATTTCAGGCATGATGTGAGACACAGGATATAGAAGAACAGGAATGATGATCAGTCTAGATCAGGGGTAGTCAACCTTTTCATATCTACCGCCCACTTTTGTATCTCTGTTAGTAGTAAAATTTTCTAACCGCCCAATGGTTCCACAGTAATGGTGATTTATAAAGTAGGGAAGTCAATTAATTTTTTTTTTAAAAAAAGGAAAGTGCTCCAGTATCAGACAAAACCCCTACAGCCCACCATGAAAGCTGGAACGCCCACTAGTGGGTGGTAGGGACCAGGTTGACTTCTACTGGTCTAGATAATATATGGGAACAGATCAAGAGGTCGATTTTATAGATCAAGATCTACAAAAAGAATCTTACCATTTGCCTTTAATTGCTAGAAGTCTGTTATCAGGGCTTCTGAGTAATTTACTATCATGTGACTCTTTCAATCTTTATAGCATAATATGTAAATAAGCATGGCCTCGCGATAAAGGAATATATAACAAGTTTCTTCACAAATGAAAAGCCTTCCCAGAGTTTATGCATCTTGAAGGCAGACAATAATATTTATCTTCCCAAAAATAAAATTGCAAGGCTTTGACCTGGTGATAAACAGCTGTTGCCCTGTAGGTGTTAGTGAGAGATCTTGCAATTGTATTATAATAACAACAGTAGATTTGAAGAGTCACAGGTTTCTCATCCTCATAGATTTGGGCTTCTGACCTTGAGATGTATTTTTCTACATAAGTTTATTTAAGTTTAAGTTTATTTCAATTTATAAAACCGCCCTTCTCCATCGAAATGGACCCAGGGCGGTGCACAGGAAGTTAAAAACAATAAATAACAATAAATACAAAGTAATGACTAAAATAAATTAAACTAGAAAACCTGCGCTAAAACATCCCGTTAAAATTCTAAAATACATTTACTCGTTAGTTAAGCTAGACCGGCTTGGTGGAAAAGATATGTCTTAAGGGAGTGGCGGAAGAGGGGAAGGTCTGTGATAGTCCGAAGTTCGGGGGGTAGGTCGTTCCAGAGGGATGGCCCAGCCATTGAGAAGGTCCTCCCCCTGGCCATCGCTAGCTGGCATTGACCAGCAGATGGTACCCTGAGGAGGCCCTCCCTATGGGAGCGGATCGGACGGTGGGAGGTATGCGGCAGGAGACGGTCCCACCAATAACTCGTTGTGATGACGATAGGAGGAAAAAGGATTATCAGATAAGTTTGCCGCTTGGAGATTTTTTTAAATTAAAAAAAACGGAATAAATTAAAAAATAAAATAAGAGCTGGTTTGTGTGTGTGATGATAGCTGTTTCATTTAGGAGATTGATTTTATGCTCTCTGTTTTCTCTGCCCTAACTCAGGGATGGCTAACCTTTTTGTCCTCGCATACCAACATTTCGCCCATGCGTATGACAGTGCCCATGTGCCCAAACCCACAATGCATTGTGCCCCGCCCCCTGCGCATGTGTGCATGACCCCCTCACGCTGTGAAAAGGGTTGTTGATTTTCTATAGAAAAAAATCAAGTAAACAAGAGGCAGTAGTTATGCAACCAGTTGGGCTTACTACTTCTAGCATTCCTTAAAGTCATAAAACCTTGAAAAGAGAAAAAAAAATGAAATTCTAGCTAACTGAAGAAAAAATACACTGACTGACACTTTTTATCCTTGCAAAAACGAACATGGAACATTATTATTTTGGGTTTGCCCATCTTCAGGCAAAAATTACCCTAAGCTAACAAAAGCCTCTTGCACAGCCTGATAACGCTCTGGATCATAACCGCTGCATTTTTCAAATGAAAATACTTTGCCATTTAAATGTGTTTCTATTCATATGTCAGCAGCAAACTGAACAGAGTCTCACATAGATACTAAATTAAAAAAATGCCCTGTGAAAATTCTCTGATCTCTATTGCAATCCTTATATCTAGCTGCCACATCTTTAGCTAATTATTAACATCACCTTTCTGGATAATCCTCCCTAGGAAAGAAACCTCACAAAATAATCTTGTCAGAGGATAATCTTTCCACAAGATCATCTTGTTGAGAGATAATTGCATTATAAGGCATAGCTCTTTTCCAAGTTCATTCTTTAAGACTTTTTACTCTATGATCCTGAATTTAGAAAAAAATAAAAAAGAGGAGAGAAAAAATGTCTGTACATTTGCAAATTAATTTCTAAGAAAACATAATAGAGAATGTGTTGTATAGAATGTAACATCTTAAATCCTTCTTCTCATTGATGGAACTAAATAAATATTGACTCAATTTTTAGATAGCCAAATTGGATATGTAAATGTTCCATCTTTTGTGGGACAGTCCTTTCTCCAGTAAGTAGGAAGAAAAGACATTTTTAGGGAACATTTCAGATGAAGAAATAAGGGAGTAATGAATGCTACAGAGTGATAAAAACTACTAGCTGGGATGCATTTTTAAGGAGAGAAAAGAAAATCCATAGCCTTTTTAGGCTTGGAATTGATAGGGTCTCCCATCTAAGGACCCAATAAATAAACAACTAATAATAAAAAATGTTGGAGACCAAGTCAGGTTCACCAACTTAATAAAGTTAACCATTTTTCAAAACATTTTAGGAAATCAGATTGTTGGGGAAACTTCAGGCTCATAAATCAAGGAAAGTAAGTAGAAACTAGGGAAAGAAATCAAATAAATAAATAGATAAATGCCATAACAATTAAGAATTTTCCCCTCTCAAGTGAGTGAGTCATAGACATTTAATAAATTAACAGAAGGTAATTTATAGTCTTTTATAAAGGTTTGAAAATCCTTTGCATAATTCATAAAGAATTTTTTTTTAGAATGCCTGTAAAAAAAAACTCCTGCAAAATATATTTTATATATAATTTAGGCTATAAATTCTATCAAAACAACTGATTCTCAATGCTTGTGGATTTTCCTTAATTATGATGGCACATTACACCAATAAAGTTTATGTCTCTTCTTGCATGCTTGAACATTGAGTTGTTAAATCATTTGATGATTTCTGTAATAGTCTGTCATACGTGCAACAGGAATAAAGGCTAATAAGGATCCCCCATAGCTATTATGGTAGCTACTATCCATAGTTGTGACAAAACTAGAAGAATAAAGATTGTACCCACATTCACAGAATAATTTATGAATGTGGTGAATTTTAAAAAAAAATCAACCATTTAATTTTGTCTCACTTAAAACAAGTGGCAGTACAAAACTAGCTGCTATTCAATAAATGTTGGATAATGTAATTAATTGAATAATAAAGTAAAATGTCATCTTAATTTATCTGAGTACTAGGCAAATCTTTTCAAGCTTGCATTAATGCTGAAAAGAATGAATGGGCAAATCATGCTTTTCTTGTATTCTCGGACCATTCAAATACTTTCATATGGTTATCTAGGCAAAAGAAATGAGAAATGGTTCCAATGATGTTAAAATAAATATTGGCCATTTGGCAAATTGAATTGTAAAAATAAAACATTTCAAATATTGAGTGACTAAATGGGGGTGAATCTGAGAAGTAGAATTCTTCTGCTGTAGTTTTTGTTCAAGTTAGCATTTGCTCTCATTTTTTATTTACCTAATATTAATATTTGGACAGAAGGACCATGGTAGCACTGATAATTAAATATAAATTAATGCAGTAGAATATTTAATTATCTATTCTACACCTCACAACTAATAATTATGTAAATGGATTACATTTAATCTTGTTCCCAGGAAATTAAATTAATGGCCTTCGACAAATGAACATTTTGTATGCATTGCAGGACACATTATCTAAATTTTAACAGCATGGTATTAGTTTCAGATAATAACATGATTACATAAGTTAAAACATAAATGTATACAGTGTTTTGGTGTTCTTGATTTTGGTGAATGGAGCACAGGATTAAAAAGAAAAATATACAAAGCAGAGAAGCATAGCAAAAATAATGAATAGACACCCAATATTCACATGATGGTTCTTCAGACATAATAAAATTTAAGACCTTCTGTTAGCACTGCATGAAACAGTTTCTTCCACATCTGTGCCTTACTATAAATCCCATCATTGTCAGTCAATGCAACCCAGAGTATCCTAAATTTAGCATACAAAATCTGTTACATAACTGGAGATTTCCAGTTAGAAGTACCTGCATTCAGATTTAGTGTAAATTCGTATTGGTAACATATATTCATTTCCAGCTGACTTATGAGAATAAAATTGTTTAATTTCCATATAATTCTGTGGGTTTTTTTAAAAAAAGATTTAAATATTTACATTAATTGAAAAATAATAAATATATGTATTTTCTCTCAAGATCCTTAGTAAAATCCAGACCCAAATGATTAAATTTTGTTCTTCTTAATGGGAAACAGAGTTCATCTTCTTTATACGGCATTTATTATTTTATTTCTGTTTCATTCTGGATTGTTTCACATTGTTTTATGCAAGATGGGAAGAGTCACTGAAGTAGATAAATGATTTCAACAGAGGTTAAATTTTAAAAATTTAAATTTTTACTTTATTATTTTAGTGGTCATATGTTAGAAAAGTAATCTTCCTTGGTCTCCAAAGGGTCCTTAATGCAGCTTTCAATTTGATCAGGATAATGTATACTAATTGTTGATGTATAAAAGATGATGTATAAAAGATAAATATATAGTATGTACTTTCTAAGAAAAAAAAATGGAATGTTTTTTTCCTTTTCATCCAAGTAGATGAAAAGGATTAAGATTTTTTCACATTGATTAATATTTTAGCCCTATAGGCCCAAATTTGGAAATAGCAGTTCTGCATTTCTAGATCTAAAAACAACTGGAAGAAGAATATATGCTACATCTTATTTAGCATAAGTTTTAGATACATCCTCAGTTAACTTTATTGTCCACTTAATTGCCTCTCCCTTCTTGCACATATAAATGAATTATTGAGTGTCCAGTGTTCACAGTCCCTCAATTGGGCTGTGTATTTTCATCCCTCCACCAAACTCAACTGTGGATTTGAAGATTAAGCAGTCAGACATGACTATATATGTTCATATAGCCTAAACGCTAAGGTAAATGCAAGATTTCTGTTCCTTGTTTTCCAGGAGCTCCGCCGAGCAGTGGGGGTTTCAATTAAAAACCACAGGAAAGGAAAGAAATATGTCAATAAAACCACAGACTTGTAAGTACCGCATACCAGTTTGCAAACAAACACAGCAAGCCTTCATGGAGTATGAGTCTATTACTGTAAATTTAGACTGAATGCAGAACATTGAAGGTGACTGTCCCAGCATGGTTTCTCTTCGATTCTTGTACAGTGAAATACTCTTTACGCTTTTCCGTTCAATAACTCGATCTAGTTGGATGTCAATGAGACCATAGCCAGCTGCAGAAAGCTGAACAGAGCAAAGGCATTGCTGGAGCGACATTATTAAAGATTTGTTCTATTGACTAGGAGCAATCAGATTTTCAAAGAATTGTCTGATGCACACGCTGGAATGGTTAGGAAACCGAGACGGCGTGTGGTTTGGGTGGGTTTGTTTTGCATTTTCAAGACAGAGAGCCCTGCAGGACGCAGCCCAGGGTTAAAATCTCAGTCATATTCAGATCTCCCTAGCTAGCTTTCAGAAACTTTAAAGTCTTTGGGCTGTATGTACAATTTGTGTTTTTTCCCCCCCTATCTACATAAAATGATCTCTCCCATTTCTTGATGTTAGACAAAAAGGCAAGGGAATAGAAGAAGAGGCAAAAAAATTTTTTCCCACAGTTGGCTTTTGGCTATGGATGGTGATAAATGTATATATTTAAAGATTTTCAACTGTGAATGTAACTGTCAATAACATATTTGGTTTTCTTCACTGGATTTAGAAAAGTAGAAGCTGGATAGATTTCAGTTACAGGAAACATAGAACAAAGAAGTGGCCTCGATGGCTTATGTGGCTTCCTCCAATTCTATGGTTTTATAAGTCCTTATAAATATCATGCTATTAAAGGCAAATGTCAAGGTTCCCATCACACATATGTGCTAGTCGTTCCTGACTCTAGGGGGTGGTGCTCATCTCAGTTTCAAAGCCAA
>JAPKID020004728.1:0-11516 GCA_026931265.2 Tropidonophis doriae | reverse complement strand
ATTAAGACAGTGCAGATGCCCAAATGTACAGAATATTTGTTCATTAAATATGAAAACCAATATATAATGGTTCATACATGACTACACTATTAACTGTATTTTATTGGGAATATCCAGATATTTATGCATTTAATTTCAATCTATCAAACTAACTGACAAAAATACGGATCCAGAGTTACTATCTCCATAATTACCATTTATCTAAAAGCAATCTAAAATGTATAATATTGTATCAAATGCCCCATAATATTTTTCAATTATCGTTAAAATATATATTAATTGTGCTGAACAGAAAGACATTCTTCCTGTCCTAAACTAGGGTGAACCAGCAGTTAGAATTTCTTCTACAAAAACTTACCCTTTAAGAACACAAAGTTTTTTAAGCAGATACCATATTTGGAAGTGATCTTGGTCAAGAAAAATAATCACAAGAGCAGCACATTCCTTTTCACTCATGTGACTGGGAAAAGTAAGCAAGCAAACTTGTCTTAAAAGGTGGGGCAGAAATAGATCATACAAATCACAAATGTGCATGCACACACAGGCATCACTTCTTTTACAATGTTTAAAAAGTCAAATGATCCCTGTAAGGGGAAGCAGGATAACATGAGAATATATCTACAGAAACTAAGTCTAATCACTTTACAAAAGTCTTGTCTGACGAGTTACAATCTTAGGCAAAACACAGCAGGGAAAGGGACTGGGGCAAAAGGATATACTGTATATTACATGGGATTAGTTAGTAAATGCCATTGTAAAGAAGATTCCAAAATCAGGGATTTAATTTATGTAAAAAATTGCACACCTTGCCTTTACCCAGTAGCTTTCAGTGGAAGCCTTGTTCTTACTATGCACATAAAATTTGCCTACTGGATGTGGCTCCTACCTCATAAATATGCAAATAATTCCTGTAAGCAGACATTTTGATGTTTATTTAAAATATTTTTATTCCACTTTTCTACTTAAAAAGTATTCAAAGAGGCTAAATCAATTGAGTCAACAAGGTCTAACATAGTCTTGCATTCAAACACTCATTTGCAGATGACGAAAGAAAATACAGTTTAAATAGTGTTAAGGTTTCTAGATTGCAGATTGTATCCAATTAAGCTGATTGTTCTGTAAACCATTGAGTCTGTGTTGATTTAGCAGTATATCAGAATGACTACAGTAAATTTATTTCTGCTATAAAACCAAACAATTTTTAATTCAATGGAAGCTTCCGTGAACAGAAAAATAGATGTTTTCTGCAAACTTCTTCTCCCATTTAACTTTCCACATTGTTCCAAGGTTTTCTCCAATTTTTTGGAATACATTTGGAGAGAAAGAGGTTTGACAGGTTGAAGCACCAAAGGAGAATGAGCAAAAATGCTTCCTTGTATCTCACTAGAATCTCTGCTGAATCAGAGCTTCACATTAGCAGAACTAGACAGATCTGAAACCACAGTGCTTACAAATTTATCATTGAAGGTTTTTAAAACCAACAGGTTTTCTTTAATGAAATGGTTATGTATAAATAATAGTCCATGGCCATGAAAGCAGGATAATTTTTTTCTTATTCAATATATACAGAAAAGAATTAAACAATTCTATTTATTTAATGCAGTTAGAAAACATGTATATAGTGAAACACATTTTTTTGCAATGATTTGCATTCCTTCTAAAACTGAAAGTGTATTCTTCTGATTAGCTTCATATTCACTTCTTCTCCAGAAACTCAAGGCAGACACCTAATAGTCCCATTCCAAATTTTCTCCCTAATAATAACCCTGTGAAGAAAATTTGAGTTGTGAGAAATAAGTCAGGGAGGGAGAGGGAAAGTCACCAGTGAGCTTCTACAGCTGAGAGTGGATTTGATCGTTTCTCCCTGGTCCTAGCCAACAACTAATCCACTGCAACACACTTTTAAATAGAGTAAGAATTAATTTTTGCCTCTATGGAAGTGCCATCAGAGCTTTTCTAAGAAATTTCCAACACAAAGGTATTTCAAATCAAAACCATACTCTTACTTTTCTCTTTCCAGTACTTCAAAATTAAACGTTAGCTTTAAAACAAAAACATAAAAGAGCCATAATATACCACAAAGAAAGGTGTCACTGTCTAAAAATGAAATAATTAACAATTCTGAATTTGTTCAACTTGAATGTTTTGAAAAAATATGAGTGTTTGACATTTTAGAGGATGTTCCAGGGCCATCTACCTGGATGGCAATAGAAAACTTTACTGAAAAAGCTGCCACATAGCAATGCCCTATAGGTAATAGGGACAAAAAAGTTTGAGATCCATTAGATGAAAACTTTTAGATTCCTCAGATACCCCAGCACTTGGAATGAGGTACAAAATTAGAACAGTCCTAGAATTGACTTATTTTCTTCTAAAGGTACGTTTTAAAAGCCAGTGAGCAAATAAAACCTAATATTAGTCCTTCCATTTTTTTCTCCTGGATAGTGAGCAAGTTTGGGAATTGGAAGTTCCTTTATCAATGATTCCCTCCTCGTTGTTATAGATTCCCCCCCCCCCCCAATTCTTCCAATTTCTGGGCATATTCTGCATGCTTTAAAATTTAGAACGCTGCTCATATTTTACATTGTAAATTGGTTTTTGTCGAGAGGAAATTCATAGGAAATTTCCAAACTGGACTATTACATACCTACCGATACCTCCAATTATAAAATATTACTAAAATTAAAACTACGGGAATTTGAAAACGTTATTTTGTAACAATTCATATGGGTATCGACAGTTTAGCCGTCTGAAATCAAATATAATTCTCAAAGAGGTTGCTGCCTTCCCCCCAAAAAACCATGCTAAAGGTGCTTGAGTAATTATTTTTATGTAATCATGAAAAAAATATGGAAAAATAAACTCCACTATTTATGCAGTGAGCTAGATTAAATCCATACTTCTCTATCAAAAAAAAAAGTTCTCATATTACAGAAGTACAATATTCCTCTTAATTAAATATACATTTGTATTACTTGGTTGTTCTCTAAAATGTAATACTGTTATTCATCAGCCCTCTTTTTTGACATGACATTCTAGAAGATCAAAGTTCTTAATACCACCAGGAAGTGGAGAAAAGGAGGGGGAAAAATCTAACATACAACAGAGGAAATTTTAATCTTCATTCTAAATCATTTTTTCTCTCCTAAAAATAAGCAAGAAACAGCTGTAACATCCCACTCCTGCCTGAAATATTTTGAACTGAGATTGTACTATATACTTTTCATGAATATTATTAACTGACTTTATGTAGTAAGTTGAAAAACATTACAAATAAAAAATAATTATGCCCATTTGAAACTGTGGTTCTATATGCAGAAAACAACCCCTCACCAAAATAATTTTGATCTTGATCTTTAATCAAATTACAATATTTTTAAAAAGCAATGTACAAATAAGCAGTAAACAACAAAGGTAAACAAAAATGTTTCACAAATGAGAAACTAGTAGAGAGAAAGTTGCTCCAAATATTTATAAAACTTTGTATCTTCCTTTGTTGGTTGGTTGGTATGAATTTTGCTGCAAAAGAACAAATGAGTATATTATTAATCAAAGATCCAATAGATAATGATTAAGAGAACAGTAAGTCAATCTGACTATAAAAAACAACAGAAACACATTTTTAATTCAGAGTTGCAAAGAACAGACCTCCACAAATTGGATTATTATGAAGCAGAGCAGGGGATGCAGCTTTCATTAATTCTTCTTGAAAATCCATACTAAATGGTGAAACGTCTTTAAACCATTACATACAGTATGAACTAACATTTGGGGGTGGGGGTGGGTGGGAAATATTGTTGAAGCAAGCAGAAACTAGGAAAAAATTGCCCTCTTCTTCCAATACAGAAAATTCTGCTACCATCAGAAGGACACTTTTCTGTTCAAACAGACAATTCTGAATGCAATCTTATGTAAGGAGTATAAAACGAAGTTCAATAAGCATTTAACTGTGTTAAATCTATTTCGCTTCTGGCATCATCAATTAGATAAAGACTTCAAAATAACACTATACATCTGAACTGAAAATACAATAATGCATAAAATAAGCAAATTTTTACTTAAAATAAATATATGCAGAAAGAAAATTGCTCTACTTTTACAGTAAATGTAATATTCTAAAAAAACTTCCCAGATTTTAACTATTGAAAAAATATGTTTGTTTTAAAAAAGGCATCCTGTAATAAAATTTCCTTGATATCTTACTGCTAACAGTGGCTAATATAAATTATAAAGTAGAAATTCATTACTTCAAGACTTCAGAATTTGCAATATTGAATAAGTAAATTTAAGATATTATGATAGATTTATGTTACCATGTCATCAAAAATTAAGTAAAAATGGTGCAATGTGTTAAATTAAGATAATTCCAAAAGAACAGCATCATCACAGAAAAAACAGTATCTCCTTACTTCAACTTCCTTCATCCACTGGAAATGCCAAAACAGCTGTTCCAGCAGCTGTTCCTTACAAAACTTACAAGCTGATTCTTTGGAACAGGTACCCAGGTGTCAAGCCACAGATGGCTTTATAGGTCGAAATAATGATCTTACATTAAATTCTGAAATTGATCAGCAGCCAGTGCAGGCCTTGCAAAATTAGTACTGGAGCATATAATCACTAGGAGTCTGTACATATGGATACCTTTTAACCTTTCATTCAGAAATCATGAAATCATATTTTACCTACCAATCGGATGAGCTCTTCTTTGATAAGCCTAGTGATTTCTGCCTTTGCTTTCTGAACAGCCAATTCGTTGGCACCTGGAAATTCAAAGCAAACCCCCATTAAAATATCTGATTATTTAAACATAATCTTAAGTAATTTGAAAGATTTTTAAATAATCCATAAATTGCATATTAAATGTATGCTTTAAAATTGATTAGTATCATTATGTACTATCTCACAATAGTTGGCCAGAGTTATTAAGAGTTAGGCAGCCTATACAGTGTTCAAACATACAAATAGATAAATAAAATAAATCAAAAGTCCTTTTGCATCAGAATATACTCTTTTAAATAAATATAAATAACAGATATAAAACAACAGTTGTACCAAGTTTCTTATGTAGCTTTAAAAGTCTCCTTAATTTAAAAAGCACATTCTCTGATGCTATACATCACTGGCAACTTTTTTTCACATTCCCTTAGTATGGAAGCCCCTCAAAATTAGACTCTTTTAAAAGCAGAAAGATTGTGTATTGGCTGTTTCAGATCACGTTCCAAGAGAGTGTAACCCTTAGCTCAGTGATGGCTAGGTTTTTTGCTATCGTGTGCCAAAAGTGTGGGGAGCGTGTGTGTGTGTGTGTGTGTGTGTGCATGTGCCCACACCCATAATTCTATGCACCCTGCTCCTGCCCATGGGTGCGTGAGCCCCCAATGTTCCCTCTGCTTTTGCCACATGATAGCACAGTGGATCCATTTTTCTCCCCAAGCACCACACTCTTTCTAGGAGCCTGGGGAGGGCCAAAAAAGGCCTTCCCCACCCACACGGAGGCCCTCTGGAGGCCGAAAGCAGCTCATTTGCTGACTTCCAGTCAGACCAGAAGGCCTGTTTTTTGCTCTTCCCAGGCTCCAGAGCTTTCTAGGAGCATGGGGAAGGCGAAAACGGCCTTTTTTGTTGCCCCCCGCCGGAGGCCAGAAACAGCTCATTTTCTGGGTTGTCCATTGGACCGTTTTTCACTCCCTGGAGGCCTCAGGAGGCTTTCCTGCCGCCACTGGAGGGTGAAAAACCGCCCTACGTGCAAACTGGAAGTCTGTCACCAAAGGTCCGGGATGCCCATTGGACCATTATTCTCCCTCTGGAGGATTCAGGAGGCTTCCCTGAAGACTGGAGGGCAAAAAACAGCCAAAAATCAGCTGGCCAGCACACTGGCGCTGACAGGGCAACGCCTAGCATGCCCTCAGAAATGGCTCCATGTGCCACGTGTGGCACATATGTCATAGGTTTGCCAACCCATCCTTAGTTCATGCTAGCCCACAGCTCATGCAAGGGTTGTGAGCATGCATGCGCTGGCCCGCCACTCACACACCCAGTTTCCTTGTCCTCCCCACCCCACAGCTGGACTGCCAAGCCACAAAGGTCGGGGACTACTGTACTTATTGCATAAAACAGACCTGGACATTTTACAATTCCCGGATCATATCTAGCTCTTTGGTTGTCTTTGTCCATCCCACATAAGGTCAATCAGACATTAGAAATCAAATGTAAATAAGAGTACGTTAAGCATGTAATAGAACTGCATTACTTTTATTTTTGAAGGCAACTACTGTTTTTTTTCCCCAATTTACACATATGTGTGTGTGCCTATGTCCTTTTGGATTGAACCCCCACAACAGTCCTAGTTTCTTATATGGGTCCTTGGGAAAATTAATTGCCCTGGCATACAAGAACATCCATGTAATTCATCTTAACACTGCAAGCTACTTTCTTAGAATTGTTATGGTTTTCAAAATAGCCTACAGTGCTTAATTGTTTATTCATAAGATTCACTTTATTTTAAAGGAATAGACTTTTGCAAAATATATTCAGTAGTCATATGTTTTCCATCAATAATTACCTCATTCCATAAAATATTCTATCTTCCCATTCCTTTTACTGAATATATTTACTCTGACTGAAAAATGAGAGAAAAGGAGAAAAGCCAGGAGGCAGATGTTGTTTTTTCTCCAAACATTTAAAACAAGTCTTAAGAATATTTTTGTAATTGTAGATATTAATTCTTCACTGACAGGTAGATTTAGAGATTTTAAAGAAATGGGAGCTCAATGTTAATTCAATTTGCAACTATTGGACAATATCCAAATAAATGATAAGAGCTGTCTTTCTTGAAAGGCATCAAAATAATGTATCAAATATCATACAGCTAAACTTCTAGCATGCTTTTGTTTATATTGAATGGTCTTTTTAAATATGGAAAGAAAATTCTACCAAATCAAGATAATGAAAAATATTAAGTTCCGTTTGTGGGTAAATAAAATAGTAAAACTATAGTTCATACTATAAAATAGACTGTGTGTGTCACACACACATGATGTAAAAATCCCCCAAATCTCTTCTCCAAATAGCCACTTTCACTATTTCTGTACTATCCAATTCCAAATTGACTCCAGACACTTTACAATAAAACAAACATAAAAATAAAGCTCTAAACCAGACAGATTATAAGCAATGATTTCATAAAACTTTGAAAATAAAAATTACATGACCATAAAAATATTACATGCAGGCTTATGAGCACAAAAAGATTTCCCCTGTTGCGGTAAGTTCAGTTTCTTTGTATTTACAGTCAAATCCTACTCTGGGGAAGGTGCAGCCAAACCCTTTGAGTTCAGTGGGCTGTGGTTATTTATTCTGCTTGTATCAAATTCATACTTGAATATAAATCCCAATGTACCTGGAACAGACGGTGTTTAGTAAACAGCCATTACACTACTTTATCCTTTTCAAAAATACTTTTACTAAAGAGCAACCAGGAAATGTACAAGGAAAAAGAAATAGCCCCATGCCTCTTACAAATTACTCAAGAGGCAAAAAATAATCGGAATTGACAAAAATGAACAGAAATCATAGACTTATTCAAGGATAAAAGCTATGGTTCTTGACTCCAAGGCAGAGTAACCTATACATCAGGTTACAATCTAGAAATAGCTTGTGTTCCAGGCTAGAAATAAAACAATCTGTTACTAAGCTATCACAGGAGACAGGGAAAAAGAAAACTCTAGACAAAAACAAGTTTCTGCAAAAATAGACAACTGAATCCCTAGCTGCCTCCCATGCAGGAAGCCAGATTCTGTTATCTTTCAACAGAACTGGGAAAAGATACGTATTGCTCCCTAAGACTCTTATGAGTGGAATGTAACTTGGCTGGGTACAGGAAGATGAAAAGGACAGCTGCTGATTAAAGCACCATGCGTTATTTCAGCAATTGGGCCAGCAGGACTGGATTTTGATTTTCATAGGCATGTTTGGGGCAGGTAGGTAGTGGAGAGATGAAACCTATGATCTTTCTCTATCAACAATTGAGAAAATATTAATCACTATGTAAGGTGTGGGTTCCTCATTAGATGGCAAATGTAGCAAGTGCCAAGAATGAAGAAAACAAACAAACCAAACCCGATGCCCTGCTGCTATTCTTTGGTTTGCTCAGCTGGACAGAGCTTAAACAAAAATGACAAAACAGAGTTAGTTCTCTTGCAGTCAAATGTGCACGTTTGCTCTGCTGAAATGCAAAACTGCCTGTTTTTGTGACTTTTGTCCCCCTCTCTTTATGCCTCTCTCCGTTTCTGTTGTATCTGTGCACATCCTGTACTTTTGTTTAAAAGAGCAAACTGAATCATCAAAAGATTAACCAACAGGGAAATGGAATCTGGGGCACGATTGCAAGGGAGAGCTATTACTGTTTATTTTGCTCAACTTGCTACTTTTCTTTCCTCATAGCAACAGTTTTAAGATTCTGGTTAGCAGCAGTAGTCCCTTTTGCTGGTGCGGAGGGCACTTAGCATAAACAATGTTCTGAACACCTGCTTATTTAACATGTAAATCAGGAAATATACAAAACAATGTTCAGTTGCAGATTTTTCACACCTAAAACTCTTTCCCAAGCTTGGCGCCCTAGTTGATATAAGGGATAAGTTAACATTCTTAATTTCCTTCTCAGAAAGTTGGGGTATTAGTCACACTCACTCAAATATTAAAAAATATTAGTCATACTCACTCTCAATAGCCAAGTAAATTTTTCTTTCCCCCTCCTTGGGTTCTTTGCCTGGAGGAAAATAGGTCCCTCTGATTGTAATGGCAGCTTCAGAATATTCACTTATTCTGTGCAGTGCTTCCTTTGAAGTCACTTTCCATCTAGCAGTCTGCAAAAGAAAGTGATTAAAAAAAATAAAAAAGTAATGTGAAATTCTGAGTAAGATGAATTCTCTAAAGTTGCATGATAAAATTATCAGATACTTAAAATTACATCTACGTTTTTAGGTTCTATTCATTGGGAAAAGTAATATAAGATCCATATGCATAGCATTTTATAAAAATCACTAAGAAAGCTGGATTTAATAAATTTATCTTTCTGGAAACACTGTTTTGAGCTAACTTTTAAACGTTTAGCATTTTTTCTATGCCAGAGTTCATCTGTGCCCTGCTATCGTGTTATTTACTTAATGCCTCATCTCAATTCAAAGAATAAAATCCCCCCCCTAGAATTTTGTTGGTTTCATTTATTAAAGGCAGAGGTTTTTTTATTTATACAGTTATTTATTATTTATAGTACATATGTAAGCAGCTTTCAGCCAAACAACCCAATTTCAAAATGTTAAAAGGCACTATAGAGCTTGATGCTTGAAAGCATGAAACTGGACTTTGTATTTCTACTAAAGTTTATGCAACAGTCCGGTTAAGGGCCATATTCTGGGGATGTGTGCTGTCAAAGAGAAAGCAAAATAAAACAAAACAACTTGATAAAGAGCCAGAGTAATGAAGAGTGCACACTAATAATTTTGCAAGACTAAAAAAGGCAAAGAATAGGGACCACTCACATATCAAAGCTCTTTTGGATGCTAAACAAGCATCTCCAAATTGCATATTAAAAACACACCCAATTGCTTGCAGCATTTTTCTGAATACATATAACACTGGGGGCTGAAATTCTAGGAAAGCAATTGTAATTTCCAAGCACAACATTTTCACTGCCAATATAGCCAAACTGATTTGTATGATGTTGAATAGCATCCAAATGCCCCTCATTGTAAACAGAATCTTTTGTTTTTCAAATACCCCATCATTCTCTATATTTTATTTAGGATGAGAGCTTATTGAAAGCCAATCTGATTTAGTGGCTAGGTCATCACACTAGAAAGCAAGAGACTGTGAGTCCAAGTTCCGCCTTAGTCATGAAAGCAAGCTGGGTGACTTTGGGCCGGTTACATTTTCTCTCTCACCCAAACCCACCTCACAGAATTATTGTTATGGAGAAAAGTAGAGGACAATATTCTACTTAAGTTAGAAAATCTTAAGGAAACTGAAGTACAATTGCTACAGCTGAACCACTTATAGTTCTTGTTTCCTATCTGTCTGTCTATCTGTCTGTCTTTCTATCGACCTAATTTTTATATCACTCATTTCACCTGTGTGACTCTATACAATTTGCAAATAAAAACTCTAACACAGATGATTTCCCCTCAGTAAGTGAAGGAAATAGCAATATATCCTCCTCCAAAACATAGCTCTGCAGACCTTATTAGTCAGCAGGAGAGAATAGGAGATAGTGTCAGGTTATCCATATAACTGAGGAGTTTTTTCATTTAGTGACACTGGTTGCAGAACTGTTGATTAAATCATAGATCCTTCAAGACAACTCTCATTAGATGGTGCTAATTTTGATTACCTAGCCAAAATCCCCAAGCACAGATGCAGGATCTGTATCAGATAAGCCTGGGCAGAGTCCTGGTTCCCCGTCGCTGGTTTTAAAATCATCACAATAACTTTACATCACTAGATTGTGAAAATCAAGCCATGTGACCGGCCCAGAATGATGATGCAATCTCTTTTTTATCCTGGAATATTGCAGGTTGGTCAGTATCATTACAATACCAATTTTTTTGAGGCTTCCTCACATATTATTTTTTTCTGGTAGGAAATCTATGTCATATCAGAGATGGTGTTGGATAATTACTGGGTTAACTCAATCCTGATACATCTAGAAAGGTGGGAGGAAGACCCAAAGGCAGTATTGTGACTATAGTTAGTATTGCCTTACAAGTCAATTTTTATTCTGATACTAAGCTTTTAAAAATGTGATGTGATTTTAATCAACAACATTCCTTAAAAATTAAACATGTTACTGAATTATACAAACAAGCAACATAAACACAATAGAAAAAAGTTAAGTTACATGGGAGCAGAAAAACATTATTATAAGAAGAGTGGTAGCAATTAAAAATCTCTGCAATTTAAATGAAAATGAGAAAAGCAATCCTTGCCTGAGGGAAATCATTGATCTCCAGTTCTTCCTCATATCTCTTAAAAGATTCATTTTGTCCGCCCTCCTGCTTCTCCTCCTCTTGTTTTTCAATGGGCACATAATTGAGCTTGGCATTGATCTTCTCAGCGAGTTGCTCTGCAATAGTTTTTGCAGAAACTGTAGGAGCCTGAATTGTGCCACCCCTCAGGATAGCGTTTGTCGCTTGCTGCATCACATCCTGAAATAAGGCATTTAAAATAAAAAAAAACCAATTTCAGAAACATACAATTCACAATTTAATATATCAAGATTTTGGTAAAAATGTATAACACAATTGGTAAAAATGTATAACACAATTGAACAAAATGAGAAATGAAAAGCTTGTCAAATAAACAAAACTGGACATAGCTACTACCTAAGGGGATACTAATCTAATTATCTAATTATCTAGACCCACGCCAGTCCAGCTTCCGACACGGGCACAGCAGAGACGGCATTGGTCGCAGACCTCTGGAGGGCGAGGGATAGAGGGTTTTTCACTATCCTCATCCTGTTAGAT
>JAPKID020004727.1:0-11517 GCA_026931265.2 Tropidonophis doriae | reverse complement strand
AAATATTTTCTATTACTATGTATACCCTTACCTTGAGAAAAAATTGTAAAACTAATAAAACTTTTTGAATATAAAAATTGGATTAAAGAAAAGATAAAAAAGAATAAAGCATTCTTGGAATCTTTGTGAATTCTTTTTTCTGACCTGGCCTACTTCAAAAAGACTATTATGAGTCTTATGACTCATGAGTCTTATGAGACTTATGAGAAGCAGAAATTCCAATAAGCAGCTCATAGGAAGTTACCAAAAAGAAATACAGAGCATAGAAGAGAAATAGTCAATGTTTCCTTGGCCAAAAGAACATTTGAAGTTGTAATGGCCTGTGCTCAGCATGCCAAATGGCTGCCACATGAGGCATGCATAATTAGGAAGAGGGTGCAGAAGAGCATCTCTAGCCATTTACCTAAAGGCAAACTCATTCCCATCCTATGGAAACATTATGGTATTCAAGTATCTTATAACGAAATATGATCCCAGGGGCCTGTGCTTTGTAGCAAAGTAATGTCCTACTTATTATCTATTAATCCACCCCTTGCTCTTTTTCTCATTATTTCACTATATTCATTCAAACTTCCTTTAAGAAATGTGAAAAATAGTTAGGTGGGTACCAAGGAATGTCCTGTGGACTTACTCTACACATGGCATGGAGTGTCAGTCTCCTAACTCTCTTCTGGAAGATGGAGATGTATTAACATGGGTTTTTGTGTGTGTGTTGTTCCTGCTATTATTAAACTGGGAAATTACATTAATAGAAAAGAAGGATGGCAAATTAACAAAAGTAATTATTTCAGGCTCAGGTGTTTTAGTTAATCCTCATTTCCTATATGTACCCCCACCTGAACTGACTAATTTATAGCTGAGTGTTGTAATGCTAATTCCAGTTCTGACTTTTCTTCTTGTTGCGGTTTAATTGCTTTTCATTGAGAAAACAAAAACAAGAGACACCCTCATCCTTATTCAAAGGAGTAAAGAATGTGTGGGGGGAGGGGGATAAGAGAGATTATGGTAGGGAGCAAAAGGAATTTTTGGTAAAGCCACTCTGATGGTTATTTTGTGAGTGAATCCAGAAAAGGTTCAATTAAATTTTACGGAATAAAGTATGTCTTATGGATGCATATACACACCCAACAGACTAGACTCACCATAGTTGTGTGTTTCGTAATTCTACAACAGCTTGTATCTCCGGTTGTTTACTCGTCCTGCTAAATTCAAAGGGCCTTACTTCAAAGTAAGTTGTACAACTACTCTTTCATTAACTGTGTATTTGAAATATTTATATAAACAAATCTGCTATATAAATTATTTTAGGTATATTAGGAAATCCCCTTCTTTCTTCCTATTTTTTTTTCCACTTTCAAAGTAGGGCTCTTTAGGAGTCTAACTGCTGAGAAGGTAAAAGCCATTTTCCTTATTTTTAATTTGCTCAAACAATCCAAGCATGCTTGGTGCCCAGAGGGTATGCTCAAATAAACTTGTATGTGTCTGCCAGTTTTGTTGATTGAAACCAGAAGGCGAACATTTCTGAGAGAATTGTGATGTTATAACTGTTTCCTTTATTTCAACAGAAAAGAAGGAATTAGAGAGAAGGGGGGAAAACAAGCAAAGACTTATTTGAAGATAACTGTTTGCATGCCTTCCAAAGAACATTAAGGCATTTCATTTGAACTAATTGTGTTTTATCCATTGAGCTGATGCCACAGAGACTGAAGAAAGCTTAAACCACAGCGATACTGGATGGTATAGCCACTGTTACCTTCAAGTAACAACTTTCATTGCTCCATCTAATCTTAAATATGTAGCTCCTCACTTTGGGCCTGACCTGAAAGACACTCCCTAAAGTCCCACAGTCACAATAAAATATTAAACATGCCTTCAAATGTATGTTATTAGAAGTAGAGTCTTTCCAACTGTACCTCAATTTTTCAACGTCCTTCGTCAATATTCAAATCAAGAAACCAAGCTGTCACCATTTTTGCCTACCATGCGTGGTTAATTTACAGATCACTATTCTGTGATAGGAGTTAAAATCGCGGTGAACTAAATTATGAACATCCTGCAAACGCAGCCTCTAGTACTGAGCAATTAATCTCTTTTTGATCATTGTTTTGCATCTGCTTTTAACCCCGTACTCTCCCCAAACTCGTTTTGAATTGGGCATCCGGGCAAGTTTAATAAACCAATCAGTCAAAATCATCCTCCCACAATTGTCGGGGGTGTTTATAATTAGCAGAGAAATAGGTTGGGAAACACAAGCGCCTACGTTCAGGAACGCTGTGACTGACTTCGCTAGCGCGGCCAGCCTACCTACGACACGTGTTCGAGCATGTTTTTACACCGTAGGAAATCCCCCACAAGTTATTTCCTTATTCACGTCCATTAAAAACCACTAATTTCTATCTCCAGTGACGCATGGCGAATCCGTTGCACACCCCACAGATTACCACCCATCACTTCAGCGGCTAGTTTTTGAATAGGCTTTCTTCCCTCCCCTCCCATCGCAGTACGTGGCGTACTATGCAACCGAATAAAGCCTTCACCGATTCCTTAGTAATCGCTTCCTGAGAGTTTTAAGCAGCCTCTGGGTCTTCTCGTTACAAGGCACACTTCCCTCAAGGCAAAGCACTGGCCCTTTAAGATGCCCGGTATTACAGCTCGGCAGGCAGGCAGCGACAGCCTCGCCAAGGTTCCGCGACTCGGCGAGCCGTTGCAGGAGGCGGCAACGCGCCCGTTCTCCGAGGAACCGGCCAGAAGGGGGCAGCCGCGAGCGGCGCGCTAAAGGGAGACCAAAGGACGCCGCAGGAGGAGCGGGCTCTCTCAAGAAAGCTCGGGTCGCTGTCGGCCTGCAGAAGGCGAGCCTTGTATCCTTTCGCCTCAGCCTGAACCGCCACAGGAGGAAGAATCGTCCGAAGCTGAGGGGAGAGGGGCGGGGCTGGCGGGGGCTACCTTTTCAGCTGGCGCGCGGGGAAGAGCGCGCGCCCCCGCCAGCCCGCCTAGTGGGGAAGAAGGCGCCTCCTGTAACACAGAAAAGCGAAGGGCCCCGGGGCAAGAGCTGAGCACACGCACGCGCTTTTCGCCCATAATGGCGTCTCTCCTGCAGCCAGCTGGGGCGCTTGGGGGCGGAGAGAGCGAGAGACGCCGAACAATACTAGTCTGAGGCTTCGCTTGCGGCCCGTCCTTAGACGCTCTTCGGAAAAGAGAGGCGGCGGTTCCCAGCCTGCCTGCTGCATGTGTGTGGGGGAAACAGGAGGAGGAGAGCGAGCAAAAAAGCAAAAAACAACAACAACCCCAAACCTTCCTCAAGCCCCGCCGGGAAAAGGCAACTGGCGCGCGCGCGCGCGCGCGCTGTAGCCCGGCTAATTGCAAAAGCAGCCGTTTATGGCGGCGCCAAGCAACGGGATGGATTGGCTGCTGCACCCTTTTGGGAGGAGGGCGGCGAGGAGGGACGAGGGTTGGGAGCGCCGGGGCAAGAGAGAAAGTGACCACTTCCAAATCGGTAGCCGCTCGGACCAAGCGAAAAGGCTGCGCGAGGAGCCGCTGGGAGAGATGCCAGAAGGAGCGTTCCCGTCGCAGCCCAGCCCGCCCTCGCAAACTCGCAGCGCCCCAGTTCCAGTGAACCGGGAGGCTGGAGATTTGCCAGTCCGGTGTCTCTCCTCGTCTATTTCTAGGAATGTGCGGCGCTCACCCATTGCCTGGCACATGCGTAAAAGCGAGTTGCGCCCAGAGTCCCAAGCAGACCCTTCTTAGCAAATAATAACAAACCCATCCAGATCTTACCTGAAACATTGAAGCCGCGAAGTGTGTATGTCTCTTTTTTCCAAGTCCTTTTTTCCCCTTTCTCTTTTTTCCTTCCTTTCTCCCGATATTTCTCTCTCCCGGCAGCGATCTGCTCTCTTCGCTATACCAGAGAGAAATGCAATAGCTTGGCTAAGGTAGACAGAACAAAATACAAAGAATAGTTGCTCCAGGGGTTTTGAAACCCCTCAAGGCAAGGATCAGGATACAATTAGCTCATGTCTCTACCTCCAGTCTAAATCAATCTCCAAAATAAAAGTTAAATTAAATTAACTGATCACACGGGCATTGAATTGATCTCTTTAAAAATGCACACGCACATGTATGTATTTTTTCCAGATATTTCTTTTTTTGTTGTTGTTTGGAAAAAGCAGGCTCATTCCAGCCTCCAACTTGCTTTTTACTTTCCTCTTGCACAGAAAAGCTGATTTTAATCGTTGTGATTAGTTTTGATGTAACGTTTCCGCAGGCGATTTCTGCAAATGGATGGCGTGTTTCTTTGCCAGAAGAGGGAAAAGCAGCAGATGATGATAATTATAAGGATTGTTGGTTGTTTCTTTTTCTTTTTCTAAAAGGGCATTTAGATCGGTCCCTAAGCTTTTCCCAGTTGACCTAACGTTACCACTGCATTGAGGTAGCCTAACTTGTTGATTAAGATGTCCTTCTAATTTGAATAAAGGATAGGTGATGATTTGGCAAGGGAGCCAGGCATTTTCTGATCCTTTGGCTGTATGACTTCCCAAATGACGTATATAAAAAAATAAAACAAGCACATGGAGTCTGCTTTGTCCCAATCAAGTCTGTATCAGTGCCTGGGGGTGATACACAAACTCATTTTGAATGTTCAACCATGCAGAATTGTAAAAAGATTGAAGGAGTTCCACTGAATTTTTATTCCAAAATAGCAGAATTAAAGCAAAATCTCTAAGCCTTCTCAGGAATTAACCATGAAGGGATCACATGACCCTTTCATCAATTGTGGCTAACTTTCCCCAATTATCTAATTCAACTGGAAGAGTTCTCCAAATATTCTTGGCTAGTAACTACTTCCTGAAGAATCTGCGGTTAACTACTTGAGTAGTTTTATTGATTTTAATAAGACAATCCCAATACTGACTGTTTAACTTTTAAAGTTTCCCCCCCCCCCATAGTGGAATTTGTCTAAAATCTACAGTAACAGGGATATTTAATTTAAAAATGACTGAGTTGTATCTGAGTTTATAATATGAAGAGCACAGAGGTGGGATAAAAATTGCAAGGAAAATGTGACCATGCCCTTGGTCCTACTTTATAGTCACTAAAGGGTGAAATAAATCAAAGAATTTTTTTCCTCACAGCTTATCGACCAGAATATTTATTGTAGTATTCAAAATGTATACAGAGTATAGCATGTATTATGGAAAACTTAGAAGGACTACTTGGTTGCAGCACTTAAATGCATAATTCCAGCATAGTTGTATAACATTTATTATGATTAAAAACAAATGCAATGGGATTTTTTCCTATTACATCTCCCACCTCCTCTATTCTTCAACAGTTTTATTGTACCTGATTGGTGCAAAAAGTTTGAGTTTCTTAAAGTAAGATGACTTTTCAAGCTAAAGGTACCTAGTATATAGTCTTGGATAGGATTTGATGATCCAATCTCAGGTGAAGATAATTGATGTCTATTATAATTTAAAGGCCTTAGAAGTGGACATCTAAAGCCATGGGTAGTAAAACTTAATGTTAGACCCTATATTCACAAAAAATATTTTAAATTGTGAAAAAGAATAAAATGAAGTGAAATTAATGATTTTAAAGTACACATCAACATGTTAGTCAATGCTATTTACAAGAACAGATTTAATAAATATTATTTTCAGTGTAAGTAAGTGAAAATTTAAACACATGCTTTACAGTAGCAGGTTTATCTACAGTATATTAACTTAAATGTAATAGAGAAAAAGTTAAAATATTAAAATGCTTTTATTTTTCTGGCTAGTCAAATATTTAATACAAAAATGAATTTAAACAACAGTTTATTAATTTCTTTTATTTGTGTTTCATTAAAACACAAATATAATTTGTTACATATTTTCTAAAGAAACCGTTGAAAAGAACCAAAGTTTGGGAGAATAAAACAAAAGAGTTTGCCTTTCTGATGCAACATTTTGCACCCAATAGTAATAGCATACTTCTAATAGAGGGGTGTTGACACGTCACGTGATGACACATCATGTGATGTATCACAACTTTTTTCCTCTTTGCTAAACTGGAGGTGGCCGTGGCCAGCACGTGATACCTCTGTGTATCTTTTCTATCCTGAACAAGTAAATCATCATTTTTGCCTGGAATTCCTCACATAATACCATACCAGACCTGGTGTCCCCAATCAATACCTTGTACAAAGATAATCTGGTTCTTGCTGAGAAACAGCTTCTCCAATAAATTCCTTTTGTCCTTTCCTTTCTGCAGGTATTTCTTTAGCAGGCAATGAGTGTTTTCTGCACTATTTAAAGTAGGGTATCCCACTTTGACATATGGGCTATCCTATACACATTCCCTCTTGCAGGTTCACTATTAACTTTTCATATGTACTGGTATTCACATACATTTCTCAGACAGATTTACAATAAATTTGCCCTGCATTCCATCTTCTTTGGGGTTTTAGTCTGGTGCCTGAGAGATCATCCTGTTGCGCCTAGTATTTCCATCACAACCTGCCTTTTTTCCAAGAAACCAAAACCTCTGAGACTATTTCCATTTACAGTGTTATTTATACAGCAATCAGTTTGTATTAATTTAAGAAAAAATAGCACGAGCTCAGTGAGAGAGCATACATTTGCATACAGAATATCCACTTATTACTCCTTGGTATTCATAGAAATGAACATTTGCTTAAAGAGTCATTGCCAATCAATTAAACTTTGCTTAAATCAAGTCATTGCCAATCAATAAGTCATTGCCAATCAATTTCAATAATATTGGGTGAGAGGACCAGTGATCCAATTCTAATTTCCATATGTATTTTGACAGAAGTCTCCTTGGTTGAACCCAAATAACCAGAAGCATGTAGCTCAAAAAGAAGTAGGATTGGATTTTGTTAGTACTCATATGGAAGATAGCGTGCAAATCCAAAGGCTTAGACTAAATTAGGTTGGATAATCATACTGGAAAAAGGTGATGGCAAACAGCTTCGGCAAGCATCCTATCTGGCTGCATTCATATAATGCTAAAGATTAAGCTTGAGTTAAAGGAGTACTCTTTACTCAAGAGTAATGAACTTCTGATTCTGACATACATGCTTTCTGGAGATTGAAGAGCATATAGTAGCCTAGTGTGTCAGAGAAAGCATGGGGATGTTTTTACAGATACATGAAATTAATAAGATGGCTAGAATGTATTTTGAATAGGCAGAAGTTGTTGAAGAGAAAACCTTCATTACTAAAGCCAGCATAATTATTCTAGAAATAATTTTCTCTGCTATTCAAGGGTTAAATTTGTTCTTGACAGCAACTGCCATAGCTCTGTGTTTCTATTTTTAGATGCTGTTTAGTTGTTGAATATAATTTTACTGAAAAACTATGTTCAATTTTATTTTATCTGGCATTAACTTTGAAGGGAAATTCCTCCTGTAGATTTTACATAAATCTGGAACATGTTTGTGAAACAATCTGTGAACTCAAACTGAGAGAGGTATTTGAGTTTTGAGTTTTTACTAAAACGTCTCATCTGGTTATAATTAGTTCATGGAAAACTAATATCCTCCATCCCTTATGTCATCATCAATATTAACCCTCAACAAAATTGGAAACTTTTTCAAAGAGAAAAATTTCTTCGCCTTCTACTAGAACTTACAACATTCAAATATTAGGGGGTTTGACTAGTTCTGGAAGTTGTTCCCCTGATGCATTAGGAGGACACTAGATTAGGGTAAGGCTATTGTAAAGGATTCAGACAATATGAACCCATTGCATTTTGATGTGGCCCTTCTTGTATAAAACAAATATCAAAACTAACTCTATGAGTACATCAGTATGGGTTTTATATCACCATATCAACCTGACCCTAAAGTCAGAAATATAACACTTTAGCAGAAAACATACAAATAAATGCAAACATCTCTGTCTAGCAATCAATGTTTAAAGTGTACTTTAAAGTTTAAGAGATGCTTATAAAATAGTTGTGTTTCCTTTCAATTTTCTCTCCAAATTGTCTTCAGGTTTATGGAGACAGCATCTCTTCCCCCAGCTAGCATGAGATAGTAGATCCTTTTTTACTTCTTACCAGTTGCTTACCAGTTGCCATTATTCACTCCCAGGATCTCATGTGTACTCAAAAAGATAAAGTATGGGATCAGACTTTACAGTTGCATGGTTCTCACTATTACACAGATGCAGCTTGAATAATGTCACTCATTTTCTGGAGAGAGAAAAATATCGGATTGTTCACATTAATAGAACATCAGTAGTCAGTAGTGACTGTCTCCAAGCAGAAAGAAAGATAATATGTTGATGGAATAGAAGATGGCACACTGTTCACAAATGTGGGGTTTAACAGCCTCCTTTATTATTAACCTTAACATATAATAGGGGGCTTCCCATGTCATGTAGTTATAAAAGCAATGGAACTGTAGCAACCTGTAACCAAACCAATGTTTTGCTAGAACTTTTCAATTTTATATACCTTGTCCACCCATTTCAAACAAGGGCTAAGCAATTGTTATTCTGAGTTTGAATATAACTTTTGCCCTCCCCACATAACTCCATTGTGTCTCTCTATATCAGTGGTAGT
This sequence comes from Tropidonophis doriae, assembly GCA_026931265.2. NCBI lineage: Eukaryota > Metazoa > Chordata > Lepidosauria > Squamata > Natricidae > Tropidonophis > Tropidonophis doriae. The sequence goes on along the minus strand of JAPKID020004727.1, from coordinate 2,949 downwards.
CAACCTGGTCCCTACCGCCCACTAGTGGCTGTTCCAGCTTTCATGGTAGGTGGTAGGGGTTTTGTCCAATACTGAAGCACTTTCCTTTTTTAATTTAATTGAATTTCCTACGTAATAAATCACCATTACTGTGGAACTGGTGGTCGGTTAGAAAATTTTACTACTAACAGATACAAAAGTGGGCAGTAGGTATAAAAAGGTTGACTACCCGTGCTCTGTATCATCACATCATATATACATACATATACATATATATCATATGTAGCAGGGAGAAGGGAATAAATGGATAGTGGGAGGGGGGAAGGAGGAACTGACTGGGAGGAGGAAGGAGGAGGGGAGAGAGAGAGGAGGTGAGAGGATGGTGGGCCAAGCCTGAGGGGAAAAGAGAAATAGTGGGCTATCTATGGGGCAAGATAGCTTCAGTAGGCCAAGCCTGAGGGGAAAGAGGGAGTTGTAGGGCAGAGGCTTTTGTAGGCCAAGCCTGAGGGGAAAAAGGAATAGTGGGCTATCTGTGGGGCAACCTGAGCCTTCAGTAGGCCAAGCCTGAAGGGAAAGAGGAGATATTATAGAAGAGACTTTTAGTGAAGTCTCTGAGGGAGACTGGCAGGGTCTCTGAGGGAGAGCAGAGGAAACAACAAAGGAGCAGAGGAGGGGCAAGAAGAGCCCAGCAGACAGTTCAATAGAGAGTGAAGATAAAGAAAGAGGAAGAAGCTCCAACGAGTCACCTGAATACCACCCCTTCTGGGACTTGCTTGCGGAGAGGAGGCTGACCACCACTCTATTGCGTGCATCACGAGAGGGAACAGGTTGGACTGGCAGCCACACACAAAAAAAGAAGGGCCAGGAGAACCCGGACTCCAGCGGCCCTTACAAGGGTAAGTGCTACATATATATTCTGCCGAAGGCTTTTTCACCATTACATTTGTACTGTCTAAGACAGCATTTTACTGTAGTTGTAACAAAGATAATGCTTCTTTAAAACACATGTTTTTACAATGTCCTATACTGAATAAGTTTAGAGAGAAAATAGTGGACTACACACATGACTGCAGCAAAAGCTAATTTTTTTTCAGAAGATAAAATTTACTTGAACTATATAACTAGTACATATAATCAACAACTGGACAATGTAAATGGATTCTCCATGTCGTTACTATGGTTTAAAATTTGATCTTGCAACAATGGAAAGATAAATATATAATCCACTCACACACGGATTAAAGATCTGATTATGCTTGCCCTCTATTTTTTACTTTACTTTACTTTATTTGCATTTTTACCCCGCACCCATCTCCCCGAAGGGACTTGGGGTGGCGCACAGGGAAATTTAAAAAACGACAACCAATACAATAAATATAATATAAATACCATATTAAAATAAAATTAAATAATCTATGAGTGAATTACCTATAGAATTTGTATACATATATACATTATGAAATATGGGATACATTTATAAAAAATAGAGTAGGTTAAAGAATGAGTATTATAAATTAATATACTGTATATGTACTTGAATAATAAGGTATTTACATTTAGATAATTATATATATAGAACTGTAGTTGCTGTAATAATACATTATATTGTTTATTTTCTTTTTGTTATATGCTTTAATTTTTAAAGCCCTTTTTATGTATAGTTTTCTTTGTATTTACATTATACCTCTGTTGTGTTTTACTTTTTACTTTTTTAAAATAATAAAAAAGAATGCTGGGAATTGTAGCTCGACAACATCTGGACATCCACAAATCCTCAACTCTAGTGCACAGTTGAAAGCCATTGGCTACTTAAAGGGGGGTGGGAAGTATTTTTATTTGTTTAGATCTGAAGAGACCTAAATAGACCCTTCTGCTTAAGGCTGGCTGGAGTGCTAGTCTTAGGAAAGAGAATATCCTGCCAGGGTTTACTGGTCATTATATTTATTCTCATTAATATGGGAACTCAGAGGATTAATATATAGCCTAGAATAAGTGAAAATTTAAAAAGGTATTCTCTAAGCTGCAAGTAGCAGTACAACTGTTCTACATTAAGCTATTGAGATATGTAATATTTCTAAATGTTGGTGGCAGATGTTTACTTGCCCTCTTTCTTAATTTGACCTAAATACAGAAAGCAGCTTATCTGAAGGCTAAATCTTGATTCCAGAATATAGCAATATGCAGCATGAAAGAGGTAATGGCAGTGAAGAAACACCACATATTTCCCCTGATTTTAAAGGAGGAATAAATGTAAGGTCTGTCTCTTAGGATTTCATTTCCAATCTCTTCTAGTCTTTTATTTTTTAGCTTTTTTTTTTTTAAAAGTAAAATTAGAGTCATTTCCTCATTAATAAATTAAAAGAGGGTGGGGACAAGAACGTGACTTTATTCTTTATCTCAGTTGAAAAATATTTGGCTTTAGTCTTAATACGTTTTTGGATTTCAGCGTGTATAATCCTGGAATATCTTCCCCTTTTTTTGGCTCCATGAATATTTTGGTTTAGCTTTACAAACTAAATGTTTTGTGTCACATTTTTTGGAGAAGAAAAAGAAGGTAGGTAATGTTCTCCTTGTTTTCTACATTACGTAACAACAACAAAACCTTCCTGCATTTAATTTTTTTTTTACTTGAAGATGAGGGACAATATCCAACTGTCATGGAAACTGGATGATTTTGGGACAAGATGAAGCTTCTTCTGCTCTATCCAGGCCCTGATACAAGGAAGTAGGATGACAGAGGGCCTAGACCAGGGGTGGACAAACTTTGCAATTTTAAGTCTGAAGGACTTCAGCTTCCAGACTTATCCAGCCAGCTTTGCTGACTAGAGAACTCTGGGAGCTGAAGTCCTTCAGACTTAAAGTTGCAAAGTTTGCCCACCCCTGGCCTAGACTCTATATTTATTTATTTATTTATTTGATTTATATCCCGCCCTTCTCCTGGAAAGGACCCAGGGCGGCGTACAAGCAACA
>JAPKID020004726.1:0-11517 GCA_026931265.2 Tropidonophis doriae | reverse complement strand
ACGGAACGGAGGAGTCACGCCTCTCAGCTGTTTCTGACTGCCGCGCGTATACGACGACCCCCGATTTTTGGTTGACTTTTTTGGGTTTCAAATGTCTTATACGCCGGAATATACGGTACTCCATTACTTTCCAATTCCAAAGATAACTCTTACTCACCTCCTCTACCACCACGGCCTCTTCCACCACGGCCATTGCCCCCTCCTCGGTTGAAGTCTGCTCTCCGGGTCGCAAATGAAACTTTAATTGGATTGCCAGAGAACTCTTTCCCTATAGAATTGGGGGGAAACACTTTTGTCCATTACTGTGTTCATCACTAATCTTTATTTCGCTTAAATTCCTATGACATAGGGACGATTCCTATGCTATCACTTTAAACACAGCCATACAAACTCCCAGCAATAAAAAATGCTGTTCCAAATCAGAGACCTACCATCAAACCAATCAATGGCAGCTTTTGCAGATGGGGGATCATCAAAAGAAACTGTGGCTTCTCCTTTCAGTTTTCCTGTTTCACGGTCTGTATACAGGTTAATCATAGGCTGCCCAGTTTTCTTATTCATCTAAAAGACACATGAGATGACATTCTGATCCAATAGGTTTTCATATTATTGTAGCTGCTCATACAACTATTTAGTGATTATATTTGTATGTTCATTTCTGGAGACTGCATCCCATGTCAAATGTTTGATCCTGGCCAGCTTACATTAAAATAATAAAAACATAAAACATAACTGCTGACTCTTTATTAACAAAAGCAATCAAACAAGCAAGCAAGCAAACAGGAGGGCTCCCATCATTCATTGGGGTGCCAGGCTTGATCAGAGAACCAAATCTTTAGGGCGTTTTTTCTCTTTATGTAATTTTTATATCTGAAGTATAAAAATGTTAACTAAATAAAGCCATCTGAAATCATCCCAGAGTCTACTATTTTTTTGCTTCAATTTAAAATTTCAAGGAAATTTTTGTCTTTATATGCAATTCACAAACTAGGTGATGATCCTCTAGATTCCCACTAGTGTATTTCTAAATGGATCCATAATAGTGCCAATAATCAGTTTACCTTGATGAGGCCAATCTGCTTAAAGTATTCTGAAACCGACTCAATGGTTACATTTTCACCAAGTCCTTGGACAAAGATGGTGTTATTGTCAGAATTATCCTGCTCACTAGCTGCAAGGGAAGAATTAAGACTTTTAAACAAAACACATTCCAAACAACACTTTAGCATTGAACCATTCTGGGCTGTACAAATTTTCAACTCTCTATTCCATTTTATCAAAGTGAACAGACATTTTATTTGGTTAAATACAACAAATTTTCAATTCTGCATTATGATGTTGAAGTTCATTTTTCCTACAATTCAGTTTGTGTTTTTAATATAACTGAAATCAGTTAGTTTAATAGTTGCTTTGTTTTCACAAGAATCCCAAGAAAGGTCAAAAGGTAGATTTGAAGATCCCCATCAAAGTCTCAAGTTATTCCTGAGCATTGATTGCCTCACCAGTTTTCAGGAATAGCAGAACACTTGTGATAAGTGCAAAGCTTTGTTTTGATTAAGTGGAATGAGTATCAAGCCAGTCAAACAATCACTTACCAGAATCATGACGTGAGCCTTGGTCCCGTGGTCCTTTTGTCACATGAAAACAAGGAAGGAAAGATTCCGTTAGACAGAGAATGGGTCCCCTTTTTTTCACATCACCATCACGATCACATTAGAAACAGGCCAGTGTTGAACATATGCAGCCTCATGATTAGAATGTAAGAAAACATACCCGCCCAGTGAGAAGCACTTCATGTCTTAATGATGAGATTATTTATTACATAACCAGTTTAAACATTCTTTCCGTCAGGTCATATTGAACCTTAATTTTTGCAGCTTTGGAGGGAGGAGCATAGCCTCCAGATACACAGTCAAAACAGCATGGGACAACCACCCGGAGGAATCTATTTTTCCACTTTCATAGCATACATTAGTCACTGCTACCCAGTTTCATATTGACCCTCGATCACATTTTTTTAAAAATCTCCAGCACATGAGGCCTGAGGCAGAATTCTGTAACTTATTCCATTTTTGTTTTCTTGAACACAAGAGCTATGTGTTAAGTAGACACCACCTGACACCACAGAACACATTTTGAGTAAATCCTTTTACAAGATTAGATCTTTAGTTTTGAGAAACCATCAGGTTCTTTACTTGCATCCACCGTTCTATTAACATATTATACAGAGATTTCTTTTAAAAAAAACATTGACCCCTTTCAGCACATCCAATCTTAATTACTTTTGAAAGCGTATGCCCAACACTGGTCTCAAATGCATTAACAATCCTAAGTAGACCATTTAAAAAATTTTGTGCCAAGCCTTTTTCAGCAAACCCTATGGGAACGTTCCTTAAAACCAATTTAAGTTTGGTACATTCACGTTTCAAAACAAAAAACAAAAAAACCACCTTTTATGAAACTTAATATTAAAACCAAACTTTCTTTAAAATAAAAGCCCATGAAAACATTTATTTGTCAAAGAGCTCTTAAGAGTTTCATACAGACAAAATTATACATTGCGGTTTCAAGGGAGTGGCCCCTTGCGTTTCTTTCCTGTACCAGTAGTTTTTTAAACCAGGTAACATAAACCTTCATTTTACCGTGTTTCTTCAGGACTGCATGCACTTCCATTAATACTTTTTAAGCCAACATTTGCATGTGTGTTTCTAACAAGGGACAACACACAAGCCCAACATTTATGAAGTGAATTTTCCACGTGTTGTCCCACAAAACACAAGTCTAGGTTTCATTTCCCCCCCCAGTCTTGTTGCATAACATACAACCAAAATTGGCCCGAAGAACTTGGCCATGTAGAAAACCCAGAACGTGGAAATCAGCACCAGATACAACCAACCATTTTGGCATATGTGCCATAAACAGGGAGTGCTCCCATAGGTTTTTATCTGATAAACGGTGGCTTTTCATTTCTTTGGCATACAAACAGTGTCTCCGAAAAATAATATAATAGAAATACACTTTTGTGGTTCAAGTTTTTGAACTCTTTGGACTTACCACCAAATTTATTGAAGCCACCACCTCGCTCACCACCGCTGAGGAGATAAGTTAGAAGATAATGATGCTTTTTCCATGGCTAAAAAGGTTTTGTTGCTAGAAACTACACCATATCCATTAAGATGCTGGCCAACACTTATGTTTGATTCTTCCTGAAGATCTAAAGACAACCTCTCCACCTTTTTCTTGCTCTCATTTTTTAAAAAATAAAGCGTGATACCCTTTGAGAAGGTTTGCAATTGCTAATGTTTTGTCAATCTTGCTTCCGATCTTGAACCGTTACATGTGGCGTCCTGATGCAGCTTTTGGGACAAAGTTGTTTTCCTTGTAGGTGTTCTATTCTTGGCATGGATTGGTGAACCAAGCTTGTTTTTAAAATATCGCATACCGTGCACACTGTATTTCTAGGTCACTTTTCTCAAATTATTGTGTTTGCAAAGCTTTTGTTGCATACAATCCTACATGCAGATATCTGCTTTGAAAGCATGTATAAAAACCCATTCTCTCATCAGAATACTCATATTAAATCACTCAGCTCTAAAAACTGCATTATCTGCCTGCCATTAAAGATCTCTCTCCCTTCCTCAGACCCTTAACTAAATGTGGAAGGTGGAGATTTGATTAAAGTTCATTGACTTTCACACCTGTGGCACACAAAATGCAGAATTTGTTAACAGAACAGGTATTGTTAACAGAGCAACAACTTTTCATAAGCAAACAACCCTTCAACTACCCATATCTATACTCACCTCTCTACTATCTTGTCTCCCCAAATCAGAAACCCACATAGTCAATGTTGCTTAGCAATCATTGTTTTTCAAATACCAACTTTAGTTACCCCTCAATAAAAAAAAAAGGAGGCAGTACAAGTACCTAAGAACAGTTTGAGGATCCTACATGGTCGCTCGTAAACCACAAGTACAAGAAATGAGTAAACATGAACACATCTGTTTAAACCCAATTTGACAGCCATTACACGGCTAAACCATAGCATTAACCCCAAGGAAAAGCTGGTTTACAATTTGCCCAGAAGCATGTTGCTGAAACAATCATAGAAGCCTCAAAGTTGCTATCAGCATATAAACCATGCCCCTTCCATGTCCTTCATTAGGTTTACACTGGGGTGGAATTGGAGGATAATCCTATTATCAATCTCCTTTCTGCAAAAATTGTAGTAGTATGGTACTTGGTAGTATGAGAATCCTCTACGTACTTGTACGACTGTAATGTGGGTCACAGAGAAGTATAATTCACCTTTGAGGAACAGTATTGATACTCATATCAAGTGCACTTTTGAGGTTGTCAACAAATCCAAGTAGGATTACAAGATGAAAATGCCGTATTTTACCCCATGCACCAACTTGTTACTGCAATGACTGATTTGTCAGAAAGTAATTTTAACTCCTTCACATGCAAGTAACAGAATACCTTTTGACAGCCATTAAGAACTCATCCCACACCAAAAAACAAAAAGCACATCAATTGTTCAATTGTGTACAAGGTGGTTTTCCCAGCCTTATTCACCAAAACTTGTTTTTTTTTTAAATTTTGTAGCCTCCCAGAAACAATTAGCTTTTTTCATGTACTAAGGTGTTTTTTTTTAAAAAGCCCGCTCCCTCTACCACAACAACCTATTAGACACCTACCCCATGCCACCTCCACGGCCACCTCTGTTGCCACCTCTACCACCACTCCGATCAAAGCCACCTCTACCATATCCGCCGCCACCTCCTCCTCCGCTGCCTCTGCCACGGTTGCGGTCCTGTTGACTCCCGTATCCACCTTGATCCTGGCTGCCATAGCCTCCTCCACTACCACTTCCACTCATGGAGGATTGATCCTGGCCATAGCCACCAGCTGGAGAAAAAAGTGGGAAAAAATATTAGATGATAAAACATGGCCCTTGACTTCTGACAATAAGAAAACGTATGGGGGGGGGGGAATCTTACAACATTCCACCAGAATCAGACATTGTATTCTGTAACTTCCCCTTTGCCAAAATTTAAACTAAGATGAGCTGAAAAGAACATCTACTCACAACCGCCACCACCTCCTCCTCCTCCACTGCTGCTGCTGCTGCCATATTGACTCTGCTGACCGTAGCTCTGAGGTGGATTGTAGGACGGTTGCTGCCCATAGGAGCTTTGCTGCTGGCTGGCATAGCTTGACTGCTGGCCATAACCCCCACTTTGGGGTTGACCGTAACTGGAAGTTTGGGAACTGGTGCCGTAACTGCAGATTTCACAAAAGAACAAGCATAAATAATGCTACTCTAGCCTCATGCAAAGTACATCCATTAAACTGGCTTTATCCAATTAGGATTCTTCAGGTTCCCCTTTCAAAGCCCATCCCACAGCTCGGGGGGGGAGGGGGGAGAATCAGGGCCCTCCTCCCAGCATTTACCTTCCAGTGCTGGAGCTGGTTGGCTGCTGAGAATAGCTGGGATAAGATGACTGCTGTCCATAGGATGACTGTGAAGTCTGACTAGTGCCATATGCTGTGGATGAGCCATAAGCTTGTGGTGTGGACTGAGTGCCATATCCAGCTGTTTGGTTTTTTTTTAAAGGGAGGAGGGGAAGGTTAGCAATAAATCAGCATCAAATGTGATGTCATATCAATACCTACAGAATTTACCACCATTACTTATAGCTTTGAATTAAATGAAAGAGTTTACTTTTGGTTCAGAATGTATATTTGGAATATGCAGGAGCATGTAATCCAACACTTGCCATTAAAGATATATTTGTTGCCAAGATCGCATAACTGCATCACTATCCCAGCAAGAACTATATCATCCTGCAAAATGACAGTTGCTTCAGTAACTCAAGTTACTAATATTTCAGAAGCAAAGTTTAGTAACTTTGCTTCTGAAATATTCCACACTGATCTTTTAATTAACAGATACAATTGCCAAGTTAGGAAATACAAAAGGTCTCACAACCTTACAGATAGTTGTTTTCCTAATCTAAAATTAAGTTCTGTAACTTTAGCTAATAAGCAAAAAAAATTCCATTAGTTATTACCAAACTCTATTACAGGATGGGATGCAACAGCATCATTTTTATATCTTTGCCTCTATAAATCAAGCCTGTATGTTGGTGTGTCACAGAACTGACAAGTCAGAATCACTCATCTCCCTCAGGTCAGCTGATCTCTCATGGTTTCCTATGCAGTTATAAAGTTCAAAAACAAGATTAGTGTACTCACAGCCCTGTGTCTGGCCATAAGATGAGCTGTAACTACTTTGGCTATATCCAGAAGTATCTGCTGATTGCCCGTAGCCACCATAACTCTGCTGTCCATATGGCTGGCTAGTTTGTTGAGAATAACCTTGTGTGGGTGGAGTTGGGTAGGCCCCATAACTAAAGGGAAAAGAAGAGAAGATAAAAATCATCCAAGGAACTTATTTTCACAATGAACTTTCAGATTTTTCCTTTTGTACTATATGTCTAGTGTTCTCCATTTAAATTACAGCTGTTATTTTCAAGATGACTGATAACCTCACAAATGCAGAACTGTGCTGTGTAATTCTAAAACTTACTGAAAATACTTAGAAAATAAGCAATATATTAAACCTATTTTGAAACAGCTTTAATATTCTTTATGATTGGACAATTTAATGACTTTCCAACAGACCTTGAAAATTTGAGCATTATGGGGTCATCCTGTTATCAAATCGCATGGGGAAATTTAATGAATATCTAAAATAAATGAATTTTAAGAAATATTCCCTAAGAATAAATAAGATGTTTTTATGTGGATACACACTATTTTAATGCATCTGATGTATACGGAATTTATTGCAGTTGATAGTTAAGATTGTTAATTTAATGGTTTAATTTAATGGTTTTGATATTTTTGTATGGTTCTTAATGCTTCCTGTGCGCCGCCCCGGGTTCTTCGGGAGATGGGCGGGATATAAATTGAATAAATAAATAAAATAAATCAACTTTCTGTATTTTAGCCCCCAAGGGCAACCGATCTAGACATACTACTTGTAAGAAATTATAGTTATTAGTATGTTTAAATGAAAATCAAGGCACAAGATTTCTGAAATTAGTACATCTTAAACTTTCTTATAGAAAAAAAACTATTGCCTATTGAAAGCATATTAAAACATCTCAGACAGCGATGGCCAGTACCTAAATTTGGTAAACAAAATACAATAAATAAACATGTTACTCATTCATAGAAAATTAATTCCAGTCATTTACCTCTGTGTTGCTGATTGGCTATAATCTGCAAAAGAATTGGGGGAAAATTAAAACAGATCCACTGAACAAATTTTGAGAACCTAACACAGTGAAAGGCAATCCCTAATTTGTATGACTACACCTTCAAGCAACACCAAGAATCAGGGCCAGTAGATGCCCAGAATTTTATTGCAATTTCTGAGATGCCCCAAGTTGTATAGCATCGCTCAGAAGTCTGTAACTGAAAATGTTTTGCACAGCCATGGCTGCCACTCAGAATGGATACATTAGCCCAAGAGCTGGATTCCTGTTTTGGTATACAGCACTGCATAAAAATGTGTAAAAAATATCTCTATGCCATCTTGGCATGACATCTGAGGAATGTGAGATTTGTTAAACTTCAAATAGCATCCCTTATGCACAACACAAATGTGAAAAAACAGAGCCTACCCTGGAAAATTACATTTAACTTTATTATAGCTGTGTTACCTGTAATTTCTGGTTTTGTTTTTTAATGGTGATATTAGCATTTAACCATGGCATTCATGCATTCTATTGAAGTTCCAGAAACCAAGTTTTTTTTAACCAAACCAATATTTTCAATGCGATTTTTCCCCCCAGCAACTAAATGGGACAGTGTATTCTGGAAGACCTTGGATACATTTGCAAGTATTAAAAAACATAGAAACTTGACTCAGGAAAAGGAATGATGTAACCTATAAATTTGCCGCTAGTGAAACGTTACCTAAAACCAGTGCTTTCTACTATTTATGTCTAATTAATTAATTTTCTATTGATTTATTGCTTTCTAATGCATCAGATATACTGAATGCATTATTTTGGTAATAAAAACTTGATATTCCCCTTAATAAATACCTTTTGCTCTGCCTGAAGTATCCATGACTTGTGGTGTGCATATTGTGGAAAAAGCCAACTTTGCAAAGTAAGGTGTCTCTTCCCAAATTCAATGATCTTATTCTTTTCATATTTACATCAATTTGGATGCTTGAGTTTTAGGCAAGCAGCTGGGGATATTTCTGGTGCTGCTTAATCAGATTTTCAGAACTCTTTTTATGGCAAAATTCAAGCATCCTTTCATTCCAGAAGGGAAGGGTTTGGGAATTAAGGCATTTGAGGGAACAAACTGTTACCTAGAATGTTTGACTTATTAAACTTTTAAAAGGGTAATATTAGCATTTTTAACAATTGCAATCTAGCCCTCTTCTTGTAACTTTTAAGAAAGCATATTTTTCTCTTCCTAGCCAAAGCCACTTCTTTTAGTATTTCAAATACTTAAGTGTTGAGAGAAATACCAACTTGATTGGAACAGGAAGTATGTAAACGATAAACCTGTCACTTGTGGAATATATGAGAATCAACATTTTCTATTGTTCAAGTTTCAGATATAATCAATGTCTTTACTGTTTGATCGCTTACTTACTGGTGTATCACATGTACTGAATGGATGCAACATTTGTTTCTGTAACCTATAGAAATATCTGATCCTCCTTAATACAGGTAGTCCTAGACTTCCTAAAGAGTTCATTTAGCTACCAAAGTTACAATAGCACTGAAAGTGACTTATGACCATTGCAGCATCCCTATGGTCAAATGATCAAAATCGGGTGCTTGGCAATTATGGCAGCATCCCTGCGTCACATTACTCCCTTTTGCAACCTTCTGCCATGCAAAAGTCAACAGGGAATCCAGATTTACTTAGCAATCATTACTAACTGAAGACAACGCTCCATTTAACATTGTAACAAGAAAAGTTGTAAAGTGAGGTGAACCCACTTCACCAATGTTTCACTTAGTGACAAATTTTGGGCTCAATTGTGATAGTTACTAGTTTATTACTGTAAATGCTTCTTTTTCTTGTTGCTTTGCCTGAATTACTTGCACTCCGGGGGTTTTGGATTTTCGAGTAGGTGAAAATTCGACCATCTTTGCAAGATGTCCTTTGCACCTATGTGTTTCTTCTACCTTCCGTGAATATGGTCTTCTTCATCTCTGGCCTGGGACAGCAGACAATTGTGAAGCCCTCCACTTCTCCTCGTCCAAAGGCCCAATTCTTTTTAACAAAACCATAACCGTAATGACGGCAAAAAAAAAAAAAAAAAAGCAAATAATAAAAAAGACGAGGGGGAAAAAAGGCCGGCCGTGGAAATGAGTGATAGCTTAACAGGGACTGAGGAATAATTCACCTACCCATGGAACGGAAAAGCTGTTAAAGGCTCAGTTACGAGCTTAAATAGGTTTTACAGAAAGGGAGCGTTTAGTATTAGGACCGAAGTCCAGCCGCTCCTTTTACGGCCCACTAGCTAAGACGAGAGGGGAGGGCGGAATGAGCGCGCGCTCCCACTGCTACTAAGCAGCCGTTGGGCGAGCGGCCATTCTTACAAGAAGGCGCGCAACCGCAGAGGAAAAGAACCCGGATATTGCACTGCGACAAGAGAGCGGATGCTACGCGCACGCGCAGCCAACTAGACGAGGCAGCGCATGCGTACTCCAGGACCACCCGATTCAGAAAGCCCGCTTCGCCACGATTTTTCCACCTCCTCAGCGGCACCATCTCGCGCATGCGTGCTTGTCCCCGCCCCCTCAACACTTGCTCGGAAACCCCGTTTCTCTCTTCGCCCCCCTCCCTCCTCCCCTCTTACCGGCTCTCACGCTTTCCTAAAATGGCCGTAGCGAATGGCGCAGTTGAGACCGAAGGGGCGATGCGCAAACCTTTACGCGGCGATGGGACAGAGCATCCATTCGTTCAATCTGCCTTCCCCGGTTGGAGCATCCGCACCCTTCTCTCTTCCTCCCTTCAACCGCCCTCAGAGCATGAGGGCGAAGCGCCCTCTCTTACTCCGGGTTCTGATCAAGTCACGTCCGCCTCCCTCAATGGATCCCCTCCCCCCGGAAAGCCAATTTGCCCCCGATGCCCCATCGCACGTTCCCTGTCACCACGAGGACAAGCGATTCGATCCTGCTGAAATCGAACTTAAAAACCCCTGCGCTCCTTTTGCAGCGATGGAGAGCCCGGCGTCCCTTCGCGATGTCTCCTGGAAAACCGATCCTTGTTTCCCCGGCAACATCCCTGCCCCTCTCTCACCGTTGGACGCCATCGCTGAAGCTTCTTGTCAAACTCCCTCGTGTCGCCTTCACCGCCTTGTCCCGGCCGCTCCCTTCGCGGCAAATATATCTGCCCCTCCCCTTTCCATTGGGTTACACCATCTCAGACGGCAGGGGTGGGCAGGAGAGTCATTTGAACGAGGCCGATTGCTTCTCGCTCTAAAACAAACAAACAAAGATTATCTTCTTCGCCAATGAGTGTGTAACCCTCCACCCGAAATGTCTTTGTTTGAAATAACCCTTTCCCACCGCACTCCGCGTGGAAAGATTTAAAAAGGCAGCTGCTTTCCCCCCCCCCATCGAAATGGTGTCGGTCCAACCTGCTGGATGGGATGAGATCACGGAGGCAGCCTGGGCGCAACCAAAGGAGGAAGTGGGGGGGGGAGGGGAGAGAATTGAGAAATCAGGGAAGGCGCAGCTCTCCCTTTGGGCCTCTGTTGTGGGCCCGGGGGTGGCGTCTTTTGGAAAAAATCCTATGGATGAAATGTCAGGAATCTCGAGTCATTTTGAAACGGGTTTAGTAGATTGCAAACACACTTGAAATAGGTTCTGAGCTGTTCTGGGAAGCCAAGCATTGGTGACTTTCAGGAGGACAGAGGCACCCATGAAAGGCAACGCTTCAGACCAGGGATGAAATCCAGCAGATTCTGACCAGTTCTGGAGAACCAGTAGCGGAAATTTTGAGAGTAGTTTGGAGAACTGGAAAATGCCACCTCTGGCTGGCCCCAGAGTGGGGAGGGAATGGAGATTTTGCAGTATCCTTCCCTTGCAAGCCATGCCCACACAACCGGTAGTTAAAGAAATTGAATTTCCCCACTGTTTCAGATCCATCGTTTTTGCGGTGGAGGGGGGAAAGAAGATCTGGCCCAACGGCCCGTCCTTTTTCACCTCTTGCCTGGTGGAGATCAGCTTCTCTCTTGTGTAAACGTGTGTATAATGTTGGATCAGTATTGGAGGGTTGCAAGTGCTCGAGTAAGGTAAAGGTTCCCCTTGCATATACCGTATTTTCCGGCGTATGACAACCCCCTAATTTTACAGTTAAAAAATAGGTTTAGGCCTATATTCGCCGGATAAGACTACCCCCCACTTCCGAGGCAACACCAGTTCTTTTTTTAATTAAATTTTTAATGAATGACATTTTTCGAAC
>JAPKID020004725.1:0-11518 GCA_026931265.2 Tropidonophis doriae | reverse complement strand
CCCCTCCCTCACCTCCAGCTCGGCGTCTCCGGGCTCGGCCACGCCGATGATCTCGCTGGGCAGCTCGGCCAGGTCGGTGACCCGGATCAGCCCGTCGTGGAGGAAGATGGTCTCCTCCTTCACCGACAGCCACTGCGCCGAGTCGGCGGCGGCGGCGGCGGCCGCGGAGCCCGAGGCGCCCGCCGGGGAGCCCATCCAGGAGGCCGGGCGGGGACGGCTGAGGGGAAGCCGGGATGCTCCGGCAGGCAGGCAGGCGGGCAGGCAGGCCGGGCGAGCCGGGCGGGGGAGGAGGAGGAGGAGGAGGGGCGGAGGCGGCGCCCTCAACCCCCCGCCATGATGGGCGGGGCCCGGCGGGAGCGGGGGGCGGGGCCTCCTCACGCGCCCGGCTGACGGCGGCACGCCATCTTGGAGGCGCGCGCGCGCGCGAGAGAGAGAGAACCAGCCAGCCAGCCCGGCAGCCAGCACGCACGCACGCACGCCGGGCGTGAGGGAGGGGGCCCCGGCATGCCCCGCGCGGCCGAGGAGGGAGAGAGCGAGAGCGCGCGCGTTGTCCCGCCCACCCCCGGCGCCGCTCATTGGCTGGCCGGTCATGGAGCCGCGGCCGCCCCTGGATCGCCTCAGAGCGGCGGTTATCACCGCCGGGGAAGGAGGTGGCATTCGCTTGCCTCTTTAACAACGGGAGCGAGGGGGCCGTTCTGCCCTTGGGGGACGGCGGTTCGTATCCGTTTCTCAACCGTGGTCGCTTTAAACAGAGGCGGACTTAAGTTCTTATAATTCCTTCACTTAAACAGAGGTGGACTTCAATCGCTGGCTGGGGCATTCTGGGAGTTGAAGTCCACAAGCCTTAGAAGAGGCTAAACAGCCCCAGACCCAAAACTAGAAATTGTACTCCCACCTTAAGCATGAAAGGCAGCTGGGTGACTTTTTTCTTTTAACAGTAACAGAGTTGGAAGGGACCCTGGGGGTCATCTAGTCCAACCCCTTGCTGACGGAGGAGACCTCTACTAGGGATTCGAACCCCCGAACTGCCAACCTTTCCGATTGACAAGCCTCTTTCGGCTGCTCTGCCCCTCCCAGTCATGGCTACCTCACAGGGTTATTGTTGGGGAGGGAGCCTATTTCCCCACCTGGATTTATGTATAAAAATAAGATTTAAAAACCTAAGCATAAAATGGAGGGTGAAGGGCGTGTGTGTGTGTGTGTGTGTGTGTGTGTGTGTGTGTGTGTGCATAGCACAGTGGAAAAATACTGCTGATACTGTACTGGAAAGGAGGTATTGATATTCTCCCTTTTTTTTTAAAAACGCTCAGGAAGGTGGCTAGGAATATAAAATCGAAAATGGTTTCTCTTCCTTGGGCGCAGGGAAGAAACACAAATTTTATCATTTTGTGCCGTTTTTGGTTGCATGCAGTCAATAGGCTTGCAGTGGCTCCCAACCTTATTTGGGCCACCTAAGCATCTGTGAAATCCCAATTCCCCACCCCAACCCCATGGTTACTTCACTCAAAAAGTGAACTCTACTCACACGGAGGAAGCTGAAAAGGCCCTTAACTAGGTTTAAACAAGGTTCAAATTGCTCCCATTAAAAATCAAATTGCCCCCCCCCCACTTGTGGGGCCTGGGCCCCACGTTGGGAACCACAGGCTTAAGGTGATGTGTGCCATGCACTGCATATCATATCCAGCTGATATTTTATCAGGGACCTTCCTTTGCAGCAGGGTAAACTGGAAAAACAAACCTTGCCTGAAAGTGGAGAATGGTGTGGTGATCCCTTCATTTTCAGGGCCATGCCATATCGCCGGAGAATGGACGTTTTATCAAGGTCAGAGGCATGCAAGACTAGCGCAACAGGGCCAGGTCGTTGGTTCGGCCCAGCACTGTCATCTCTTTCAACTCTGACACAGGCAGGTCAAAGCGGGTATTGTCTAAACTGATAAATCAGCCCTGTCCAAGGATGAACAATAGCAATAGCCCCACAAGGCAGATTCAGGAACCATCATTTGACGTAAAGCAATGAACTGACAGCTGAAATGAAGATGTTGCTGTCCCCTTCTGGAAGATACTATCAGTAGATGGCTGCTAAGCAAAGGGTTAAAAGCAGACACAAAGCATTCTGCCCTTTGAAAATTTCCGTTATAAATTATGTGAGGGCATCAATTCCCAGTCAAGATCTGGAAGAGAAGCCCTTGAAATTGTTTAGAATAACCATAGGGATGTTCTAAATGGACTTTGTGGTACTTTTAGGGTATTATCTAGGAAATGATTTTGGATGCTTAATAAAACTATGTATTATTTGTCTTACCAGTTAATATTGGCAGTTCTGAAGGGATAGCCACAGAAACTACAGGGAGTAAATTTGGTAAGCTTTCTCTTGCAATTTTATCTCACAAAAGCATAATTTAAGGAACATTGGGGGCTATCAAAATGCCGTGTTCAAAATAGCATAATGAATATGCAGGCTTCTCACTAAATCAACACTTATCTTATAATCAAAGCCTTAAACAATAATGTAAACAATCAAGAGGGCCTGCTGGAATATGCAAATTTTCCTGAGAGAATTGGGCTGGTAGAACAATACAAGAGAACATCTGGTCAGCAGTACAGTGTATTTTTATTTCAATGATTAAAATAAAACTCAGCGGCATGAGTCTAACACACCACCCAATTAATTTTTTATAAACTTTTAACGCTACTTAATTAGCATAGGAAAAATAGCCATTTACATGCTTGGAACTGTTTTGTTTGTAATGTCCATTATGATCAGAGGTCTGGGGAAGGGAAGCAAATAATGCTGGCTGGGGAATTCTGGGACTTGAAGTTCACAAGTATTAAAGTGGCCAAGGTTGGACAGCCCTGCTTTATACTGTACCATATATTGCCCCCAGAAAACAGGAAAGGGTGCTTCTGAATATACACCGAAGATCCTCCTCTAAGGTGGTCCGGTTGATTTTCTTTGATTTAGAATACTCATATTTTCCAATTTAAATTGTTTACCAATCATTTTGTTTCCCTTCTGATTTTTAGCTCAGCTTTACACTGTTTAATCCCTGAACTGTATCCTAAATGGAAAGCTACGCAGATTGACCCTACATTAACACAGGGTGAAATATCATTATACAATGGGATCAGGGATGCTTTCAGAAATGTGCATTTGCAGCTGATCTCAATTGATAAACTGGGCAGGGCTGAAGTCTCATCATCCATACTCCTTTAACTATGACTCTACCCCTTGATTACACTGAAGTGACAGGATATAGCCTCCCTCTAAAGATCATCTCAACATAAAGGGTGATACAACACATCAACATTTAGTAACACCAGTCTAGGGAAGTAGTTCACAACCTCATGATCTTGATTAGTCCTACCTAGAAAACCCAAAAGAAAACAACACAGTGGAAAGACTACAATGTGTGTTTTAGCGATGAGAAGCTAGCATAGTATTGATCTAATGTTCCTGCATAACCTGTAACTCATTTAAAAACAAATGTAATAGTTTATTCATCCCTAAATAAGCTTGGTTTGAAAAACCCTTAATATCTGCTTATTTGGTTTTTGAAGTTTGGCCTCTTGTAGCAACACCTGTGTGCCCCCCCCCCCAATCATATAATTCAATCTGTTTGATTAATACAAGACCACCAATTATGAGATGATGAAAAAAGGGCGTCTTTTCATCCCAAGCATCTCTCAACTTCACATGAATCATGCTTTGGGCTACATAATTTGACAGTGTGACTCTTTATTCTGGCAATTGGCTCTGTTACCATTCTACCTGTTTGCACCAAGACAAGTAATGACTCAATCCTCCATTCATAGGCCTTCCTAAACAGGTAAACGTGTGTGGATGGGTTTTCCAAAAAGACCCAATAAGATTTTTTTATTTGATGGGAACTAAGTTATATGTAAATTCCCCCTTATTTTTAGTTTTAGGGATTATGTTCATATTTATTTTGTATCTGTTCACACTGCACTAAGCCTTAAGTGGTGGTCTACTAACTAATCACTGGATTCAGCCAACACAGCACAGGAATCCTGAAGGATTATCTTGTTTCATTCTGCTTGACTTAAAAAGCTTTACTAACAGCTCAGCACTACCTGATATATAGCAAAACCCTGTCTATGGGGATAAATGCTACCTTTCTTTGGCCTTTGCTTAAAGCCAAAATAATATAAACGGTTCTTTGTATATACCTCAAAAATAGATTCAATACAAAAATAAGCACTAAATAATGTTGTTTTCTCTGTCCTTGATTTCCTGCACAATAAATCAAGCCTGGTTATTATGACAAATACTTCCCAAGAGTCTCTGGTTTAGGTCAGTTCTTACAACCCCCCACCCCTCCTATAAACTATGATTCTCTTTTACTGCAAAACAGTCTCTTTTCATTCCAGGATTATTTCTGAAATATAGGAACCAAGATACTTTCAATTAGCATTCATTATTTTAACACAGAACATGGAATTTCAGCAGCTGTGATGTCGCTGGAGTACGCTGTGAAACACTTGTATTAATTACTGAACATTTTGCATACTTTAATGAAGCTCCTCACTTCCAGTTTAATCAAAGATAAATTTTTAAATTGCCTCGGGGTACATTTTCCTCTAACGTTTGTGCTCTGGGAGTGAAGGGGAAGTAAGAGTGAACCCCAAAATTAGTGGAAAACATATTGCTTTCCGCTGCCCTATAGACATTTTAGGGGACATAATGACTGTTTTTTCAAACAAAATACTAGAGTGTAACCCCAAAGGTGCTTTTTCAAAAGGCAGAAGAAGCTTCTTGGATGAGAAGCGAAACCTCTTCAAAGAAAAACCAGAAAGTCCAGTTGCCTCTTGAAAAAAGCACCTTTGGGACACCCATGACCTGGATGGCTGAGAATCTCCATCGACAACTGGAGTGTAACGTCACTGAGTCAATTTTGTTGACACCAAGCACATTCATCCTACCCGTCTAACCTCATGCCAGGGGAGCAATTAGCACTACCAACCGCCAATCACTTGGCCCAATTCATCCTGTGTCCTTCCTCACCGTTGACCGGCCTCCAGGATACTGTCAGGTGATTTCCTGTCATTTCCAAATTGTTTTGCTGAGCATTCCTCTGCACAAAGCCGCCGAACAGGCTCTGCTATCTGGGGAGGCAGCTTGCCAGGTGCAGCCTCCAGAACGAAGGCGCTATGGCTTTCGTTTAAGCATCTTTACAGATTTCTCCGTAAGAGCTGAACGGGTAATTTTAGCATCTCACTCAACCCATGTCGTAACTTCACTGTATCCATCGGTGCAGCAAATTTGCCCTGCGAGCCCTAAATAAGCAGCTGCTTGAACCACGCTGCTCATTTCAACCCAGTTTATTCCGACCAGGGACTTGAGCCAGCAGGAGCCTTGGCCTCTGTGTAACACGCCCCCCCCCCTCCCAGCCTGCTTTAAAGCACAAATTGCCCACCTTCACCTGGTGCGCCTGACTTGACGGGAACCCAAACTGGGTCAAGCTCCTCGCAGCCTTTCATCACACTTCCCAAAAGGAATCACGAGTAGCTTGCTTGGCAAGACTCCCACCCTCCGCAGGCTCTCCTGCAGAACCAGAGGGTGAGCTGCCCGGAGTTTGCTATAAGATGGGTGGCTATAGAAATGCTCTGAATAAAAGAAAAGCACACTCAAAAGGTCCTGAGGCTTTGTGAAACTGACAGCCAGCTGGAGGGGGCACTAGCCCCAAATTCCTTATCTGTGCAAACCATCACAATGGCTATAGCAGAACCACTGGTCCTGCTCCACATGCTAGTTTTCTAAATGGTGATCAACTAACTGTCTGGATTCACACAACCTTCTAAATCACGATCCAATAAAAACACACAGTAGCTTAGTGCGACACATGAAATGAGCTAGAGATCCAGCCCACTGGAGCCCAGAAAGCGAGATTGTGTCTAGAGGACACCCAGTTGGGGAAAGCCGGACTAGATGCGTCTTAATGCTTGTGGCGTTATGGCTTTTCTCAAACCACAAAGTTTTAATTAACACAAACCGTGTAATGTTTAATTAATGCAACTGCCTACGATTTAGTGGCTTTTTAAGGCTGTGATTCAAGCATTGCAAACCAGCTCCCTCTCCTGACCAAAAGAAGAAAAAACCCCACATCACACTTATTTACTGATCAAACATGCCAGCTGAACATGGACCCACGAATACCTCAAGCGGTCCAAGGCTGGGGTCAGGTCTCCAGCTACAGCTTTGCTCCAGTGGCACTGAAGGCCACGCAGGCCAGCAGCCGGCAAAGCCTAGGGACGAGCTCTGGAGCAGTCGCCTGCAAAGTTTCCTCCCATTAACTAAACTGAGTAGATGCAACATTTGGCTTCCAACCAATTCCAAGTACTGAAAGACAAGGAGAAGGAAGCTCCCCGTGAAGAGTGATGGCGAATTCTCATCCCATCTCTTAAGAAAGCCAGCTACAGATCAGACACAGAACTTCAACAAAGGCCTCTGCACGTTCTCAGCCCTTGAAGAGTCTGCTTGCACGCAGACAAACCAATATGCAACACTAGAAAATAAAACCAGCAGAGCTTTTAGTACTTTTTTCTCCCAAAACTTTTACTGCGGTGTTTTCGGACTATTTAGAAGACCAATTTGTGGGGATAAACTCCATTAGAGAGTGAAAAGGTCGAACGCAGGTAGCCCCGGAGCTGAGGAATCTTCTTGATGACGGGCAGAAGCTGGGAGTCCACCGTCTTCTGGTCTGCCTTGCGCTGATCTGCAATCTCGTATTTCTGAAAAACAAATAAATATGGAAATGCTACTAATGCTGCCATTTATTCCTTCTCCCGCATTCTGTCATCCTAGGGCCAGCGGTTCCTTCCCCATTGCCATTTCTTCACAGCAAACCTTGCCCACATTTCCCAAAGTGCATCCTAAGCTTTTATCTATTTTGCTTTCCTCACATCCTCTTGAAAGAGGTTCTTTGAGCTGTGACTCTATCACCCTCACATCATTTTTCAGATTCTGATGGAAACATTAGGAGAAAGGTCATCAAAACAGGCATGATGTCTTTCGCCTTTCTACAGAAACACGAAATATAGGAAGCTTCTATGTCATCTGCTTTCTTAAACTCAAAGAAACTGAAATGGTCTTGAAAATCTGCCTAAAGTCATAAACCAAGAAGGGCTTCAGGTATCAGCCTGCCTCCTTCCTTGTTGGCTTTTGAGTCACGCAGAAAGCAATCTCGGAAGCCCCCTGAAGGCGACACACTCTACACATACCGCTTTCTCAGTATCAAAAATTTCGCCCTCTTGATGTTTGGGTTTACGCAGCTTCTTCTTCTTGAAGTAAACGTCACTGAGATGCTTTGGGACTTTGACCCCCGAGATATCAACCTTAGTCGAAGTGGCAATGACAAACTTTTGGTGAGCTCTGCGCAGAGGGACACGGTTGATAGCCAAGGGCCCTGAAGAGAGAAGACCAAATAATGTACATGGAAATCTCAGATAGCCAAAAACCCAACAACTCACTTATTTCTTCTCACTTGTGAAGATCTTCCACCTCTAGGAGACTATTTTACTATTGATTATTTGCTACCTTTTTTTGCTTTTTAAGTTTAAGTTTATTATATTTGTAAATACAAATAAATATACAATAAAAAAGGAACGTTAACTAGGATCACAGGAAAGAAACAGAGGCTATGAACGTGGGAAGAGCTTACCGGTCACAAGCAACAGTCCACTTCCAAGCTGCTTCAAGAAAACCACCCGCTGGAAACACAAAGACAGGGGGGAGAGAATCAGGGGTTGGAATCTCTGCCTGCCTCCTGGCTGCCCCTAACGAGAGGAGCCCCCGAAGCCCCCCTTACCTTGCCCCTATGGCGGCCAGTGAGAAGGATCACCACCGTTCCTGGGGAAATCGAAGCCCGCAGCCGCCTCTTGTGCAGGGCAAACGTTTTTTTGCCGTGGCTCAGGAGTTTGCGGGGAACGTCCTCCGTGGGGTAGTATCTGGGCTGCAAGGAAGACAAGAACGAACAACCTTTGTTGAGAATCAAAGCAGCCTCTTGAACGTGGAGGACAGCAGCAGCTCCCTCGGCCGCATCATTTTGCCCGCAGGCTCTTACCATCTTGCGAAGTTTGACCACCCGGTTGCCTCCGTTCTTATCACCCCCGACGGGCTTTGTAACAGTGGCTGCATCCTTCTCTTTCTTCTTTTTTTCTATCTGGGGTGGGGGAAAAAACCACACCAAAATTGCACCCCATCATTCCTTCTCCAATTTGACTCCCCCGATCACAGCCCTGGTGGATAGCCTGGGCCAGATTGACTGGCCCCAAATCCCCCCACCCTTCAGTGGGGTCCCCAATGCCAATCCCTTAACAGTCCAGTCTCTCTTTCTCTCTCTCTGTTTTGACTTTAGGGAGTCAAACTTGCAGGCAATGGGGAAAAAACAAACCCTAATTTGTGGCTGGAGCAATTCTGCAATCTGCATCAGCCCAGCTTAATGTCCTCCATGTTTAACAAGGAGAGTTGATCTCGTTTACCTCCATTAGGGTTAAGGTAGGTCAAGAAAAGTTTGTGAATTATGGCAGATTAAAACCAATTGCTTTTCAAATGCTCATCTTCCATAGATTGTTTCTCAACTGCAGCAGCTTGAAGATGGGCGACTGCAACTCCCAGAATTCCCCAGCCAGCATGGCTTGCTGGGGAATTCTGGGAGTTGCAGTCCCCCCATCTTAATGCTACCAAATGGTTTATACCAATTCATACCCCCCATTTACTGTATCAATTATCCAGCCTGAACATGAAGAGTTGCAAAGTCTCCCCCTTCTCTCCTCGTACCTTTGTCTCGGGCGCATTGTATTTCCGCTTGTACATGGCCTTCCGGGCGTACATGGCCGACCGAGAATATTTCCCGATCCCTCGGGCCAGCACCGGATTGCGGCTGGCATGGACTTTCCGGACCCTCCTGGTTTTCTTCTCGCCTGCCATCTAACCAAAAAAAAAAGATTTGTAACCCAAGAAAAGCTCCCAGACCCTGCAGCTCAAGACTCAATTCTCCACTTGCAAACCGTTGCAAACCAGTTGCACTGCTACACCAGATACATCCTTTTTTTTTACATGCAGGTACACTGACTTCTTTTTCTGCAAGCATGTAGTTTGCCAGAAAAAGTCCCTTTAAGGTAGACCCCACTCGCTCTAGTTAGGAAGCATCGAAGAGTCATTGGGCTACATTTCAATGAGCAAATTGTAGAAGTCAACGGGGGCAAGCCGCATTCCGGTTAACGCCTTGAAAATCCCAACGTTTTTGGACATTATAGAAAGCTTCCCCGCCCAGGGTTGCCAAGGCACCCGATGCACGAGGCCTGCAGGGCGCTTGCAAGGTTGGGGGATTTGCCACTCGGGGCGGGCAGGGGCAGCACCCGCTTCCCCGGCCAGGGAAGGCCGAGGCGTCGTTCCTCTTTGGCATAGGCGTCCCTGGGGCGCCCCCTCCTCGCTCTCAGGGGCCTAGGCGGAGCGGCTCCGGTTCGGAGCGGTGCGGCAGCCCGGGGAGAGCCGCCCGGCCTAATCTTTCCCTCGGTGCTAGCAGAAGCAGCCCGGCGCCGCCCGCCCAAAGCCCCCGGAGCATCCCCGCCCGGCCTATGCCCGTCCCGGCGGTTCTCCGAGGCGGATGGCGGCGGATGCGAATGCCGGGCCCCGGGAGGACAGCGGCCGCACCATCCTTACCTTGGGCAGAAGGCAAAAGAGGCAATATCCGGGGCCTGGGCGCTGAAGAGCAGGCGCGTGACGTCACGGGGCCGGCCCCCAAGCACTCTGGGAGAGGTAGTTCACTTCGCCCTATGCGACCTCCCGAGAGCTAAACTCAGAATTCAAGGCGGTTTTCCTCCGTTTCGCGTTTTGTCCCCTACAGGCCTTATTAAGGGTTCATCGATTCCTGTGCTGGCTGGAGAATTCTGGGAATTGAAGTCCACGAACCTTAAAAAGTTTGAGAAACGCTGATTTGAAGGCTGCCTATCATAACACAAGCTTTTCCCTATCTTGGTAAAATAGTTATGATTCCTGCGGTGCAATAATAATAATAATAATGGATGCATATTATACTTTATTTTTTTCCTGACCAAGGCCGCCCAGCACAGGGCAGCGCAATGGGCTGGAGAAGACGAGGTTCCTTGGGCACCGAAAGGGTGCTTGCTACAGAGACGCCGCAGCCTAGAGCGGAAAGCGCGTCCCCACCGTGTGGGCCGTTCTAGGCGGCGCCTGTCTCTATGCTCAGAAGCCTGCCCCTTCCTTGCCGTCCCGAGGGGGAGGGGGGAGCTGGTCGCGCAGCGATGACGTCTTAGGCATCGCGACGGATCGCTCCTCGGGACTCTTTCTGCCTTCCCCTCTCCCGGGCCTGGATGCGGCCGGGCCCGGGCCGACTTCGGTTCGCCTCCTCCCGGGCCGGGCTCCCCGCGAGACCCCGGGGCCCCATGTGAGGAAGACGGAGGGTCTAGTTTCATTAGAAAAGTCAAATTGAGCCTTTACCTAAGCAAAATGTTACGATATTGTCATATCTTATCTGAAGCTGTTGTTATGTACATTACAGTTACTATTTTTGCTCTGGATTTAGTATGTTATAATCTATAATTTTATGTTTATTTTACATCCTCTGCTTAAGCTATTACAATTCTTTTAATTTAAGATAATGTAATCATTACTGTCAAGTACCCTAATGATGTCACGCGATATTATAATACAAAAAGCGGTGAATTATTACCAGCTTCATTAGGAATTCCTCATTAGGCATTTCTTATTTGCAACCATCTTTTTTGCTTTCTTTATCTGCTTCTGAATTTTGCCTGCATTACTGTCCTCCCTTCAGCCTTCGTCATAAATTACACAGCCAAAGAGATATGGTAGTTTAGACATGTGCATTCACAGACCAGCTTGAGATACCATCCTGACCACAGATATGTTTGGAATTCTCCTCTCTATGGCAGTTTGATAGTAGTCACAGAGATGCTTCACAAACTGACATCTACATTTTTAAACTTGATTTTATACTTTACTTTAAATTACTTTGGTTATAATGAAATTTAATATTATTTTTATATAATAAATGCATGCACTAATATTTCCCATTATATACAGTACTTCAAACAGAATAATTGAAAAGAACCAAAAGTAGGATAAGACAAATAAATATGAAAGGATTTAGATGTAATCTCATCAAGCAAATCCATTATTTATAATCCATTTTGTATGTAGAGAATTAATTTTGATTAATAGCCTTTCTGTGACTGATTCCAAATTTCCAGGCCTCTTTTCTTCTGACCAATTATGAATCTCAGTGCAATCTTTTTGCCATTTTTTATTTCTATCACAATTCTTTAACTATTAGTTAAAGAAGAGTAACACCTCTACGCTGATGATACGCAGCTGTATGTTTCTACCCCAAACCATCCCAACAATGCCGTCGAAGTGATGTCCCGGTGTCTGGAAGCCCTGCGGGTCTGGATGGGAAGGAACAGACTCAGACTCAACCCATCCAAGACCGAGTGGCTGTGGTTTCCGGCGTCCCAG
>JAPKID020004724.1:0-11519 GCA_026931265.2 Tropidonophis doriae | reverse complement strand
TAAATCAGCTGGCCAGCGCACACATGCGCACTGGAGCTGACAGGGCAATGCCTCATGTGCCCTAAGAAATGGTTCCGTGTGCCACCTATGGCATCCGTGCCATAGGTTCGCCATCACTGAAATAGGGTAACACTAACCATTTATAGTCTTCCCATAAGTTATACACCTGGTTCATCCAATGAGAAATCAGTAATTAGGGACACTATATTTATTCACTATAATTTGAGAGGGAGGAGGCAAACAGTCTTGCTCATACTGTTAATTAGTTGAGACAGGAAATTGCTGACTATTGAAAATTATCAAACAATCTAATCACCAGAATTTGATCTACCTTCACTCTATTTCTTTCACCTAAAGCCTTTTCTTTTTCAATGTGTCTTCTGCAGGAAGGTGCTGATCCTAAGAAAGTGGATTCTCTTTCCACCAGCTTTGGCTTCCCTGTTGGAGCTGCTACTCTGATTGATGAAGTTGGGGTCGATGTCGCCACTCACGTAGCTGAAGACCTTGGCAAAGCTTTTGGTGAACGATTCAAAGGAGGGGATGTGGAGCTAATGAAAGCCATGGTAGACAAGGGCTTTTTAGGTATGCGTTGCATGCTGGGGAATTCCCCACAGTTCAGTCTTATGTACCATGTTCTTCACTTGACATGATCACATGTTCTTTGCTTGGTTTCCCACTACCTCATGCCTTAAGCAACTTCTCAAATCCAGCTACCACTCATTCTGCTTCTGTATATTGTATTTTTTCATGGAAAACAATTGAATCTGCATTTTGAGCCAGTCATACATAGCACAGATAGTCCTCAGTTTACAATTTGGTTCGTTTAGTGATCGTTTGAAGTTACAATGGCACTGAAAAATGTGACTTATGGCCATTCTTCACACGACTTGCACCCCCATAGTCACCTGATCAAAATTCATATTCTTGGCAACGGACTCGTATTTATAAGGGTTGCAGTGCCCCGGGGTCATGTGATCACCTTTTGTGACATTCTAGCAAGCAAAGTCAATGGGGAAGCCAGAGTCACTTAACAAGTGTTATTAATCTAAAGCAGTGATTCACTTAACAACTGTGGCAAGAAAGGTTGTAAAATGAGGCAACACTCACTTAACAACCATCTCATTTAGCAACAGAGATTTTGGGTTCAATGGTGGTTGTAAATTGAGGACTACCTGTAAAGAATGATATGACAGGACATTGTCATTTTTCCTCTATTACTTCCTTCTGCATGAAGAAATTGCTGGATTTCAGCTTTCTGAAATCAGTTTGAAAACAAAGATATGGTCCCCTGGAAGGTTTATCTGTCAAATCCACTCTTTCCCCCCCATTTTAATGCCTATTTCCTCAGAGTAACTTGATATCTGCTGCATTGGTCCACATCATTACAGAGAAAGTGGTGGCTATTGATGACGAGCATTAGAGCTGATCCCAATCTCTGGGTTCATTTCTTGGTTCTAAAAGTAACGTTTCTCCACCTTGGCAACTTTAAAGTGGGTGGATTTTAACTCCCAGAATTCCCCAACCAGCAAGCCATTGCTGGTTGGAGAAATGTGGGAGCTGAAGTCCATCTATCCTAAAATTGCCAAGGTGGAAAACTATTATTCTAAAAGTAATTTGGGATATGGCTGAGTTAAACAGGTTTCCAATGACTTGGTCATGCCATGTACAGTCAAACTTCTGATCACAAACACTTCTGACCATTACCAAACCGACCAAATTTTTTTTTCCCCACAGCCAATTTCCCTTTTTGTGCCATTTTTTTGTAAGTGCCAAATTTCCAAAATTAGGTTTGGTTCATGACCAAATCGATTTGTGACCAAAGTTATAGAATGAATTATGGTTGTGACCAGAGGTTCTACTCCATTCTGCTTTTGTTATTGTTATGATAGTTACTACTATAGAGACCAATGTATGAGTTAAGTCACTTATTCAACCTGTCAGAGCTAAAAGTCTTAACGGACTTCAAGTGCCGTAGACACGATGTGGTAGAATTACTATCGGCTGCTACTGTTGGTCACAACAACTTTTCCTACTTATTGTAAATTTGAGCAATTGCTAAACAAGGCAGTCAGTAAGTGATGACTACATTTAGATTTTTTAGGGGGAAATGGTCACTGAATTGTAGGATAGAAGAGTATTTTCCCCACTCCCTACCCATTCTTCTTTCCAAAAGGTAGAGCAACTTTTTGAGCTTTCTTGTATTTATCTTTTCTGGTCAATGTTTGCCATTTTTTAGATTAAATACATCCTCACTATCCTCTTATCTTTCATTTGACAGGCCGCAAATCAGGAAAAGGCTTTTATCTTTACAAGCAAGGTGTAAAGAATCGGGATCTCAACAATGGAATGAATGAAATTCTAGAGAAATTCAAAATAGTTGCCAACCCAGAGGTGTAAGTGGGACAAGAGAGATTTCCTAAATAGATATAACATCCCTGAATAAGGCCTGATCATTGGCTTTACTTATTCCCTGCATGCATCTTTCACTTTCACTTTTATTCGATTTCTATCCCGCCCTATCTCCCAAAAGGGACTCAAGGCGGCGCACAGGAACTTAAAATCCAAGAATACAAACAATACCAATTCTACAAAAATTTAAAACTACAATTAAGTAATTTGACCCGTGCTAAAAGAAGAGACAATTAATTTAAAACCCAACTCTAATAATAACATGGTTGTAGCAGCTATGCCAGGCCGGCCATATGGAAAAAATATGTTTTTAAAGTCCGGCGGAAGAGGCGAAGGTCGGTGATAGTCTTGGGGGAGGTCATTCCAAAATGACCTCCAAAAGGGCAGGGCCTGCCACAGAGAAGGCTCTTCCCCTGGGCATCGCCAGCCGGCATTGTCCAGCAGATGGCACCCTAAGGAGGCCCTCCCTGTGGGAGTGGACAGGTAGAGTGGAGGTATGTGGTAGAAGGCGGTCCTGCAAGTAACCAGGCCCACTGCCTTGGAGCGCTCTAAAGATGGTCACTAACACCTTGAAACGCACCCGGAAGGCTACCGGCAGCTAGTGCAGCTTGCGCAGGAGAGGTGTTACATGGGAGTATTTTGAAACTCCCAAGATCCCCCGCGCGGCCTCATTCTGTACCAACTGGAGCCTCCAGGTGCATCTCAAGGGGAGCCCCATGTAGAGAGCATTACAGTAGTCCAGGCGAGAAATGTTGCCACCTAATTAAAATAACAACAACTTGATTGCTTCTTTTCATCGTTGGTTGCCTGGTAGGTTCATTGTTATCCTGCTATTAAATCTCTTTGCTAGAAAACCTGAGGCACATCACATTGGCAAGATCCTACTTTCAAGAGAACCAGATCTAGGCTGTAAAAATCCAGGTGACCACCACCTGGTAGCCAAAGAAAATTAAAACATTTCTGCTCCCATCTTGTGGTTATCTCCTTTTCTGCAGCCCAGCCTGGTGGCCCCATTACATTCAGATATAAAGTCAGTTCCAGTATTGTTTTTCTTTTCCTTTTGGTTTATTCTCAGTATTATAGCCAAGGGATTTAATTTCCATGAACACAAGCAAGCTGACCAATTAGGCTCTGGACACTGACCATTAATCACATAGAACGCCCAGGGATCAGCTGCTTGGGTCAGTTTGCTGTCAGGCCCCTGCATTTGGTTTTCTTAGTGCTTTCCCTGAAATGCATCTCTTTTGCTCTGCTGGCTGGGGGGAATAATCCATCCTGATACTTTTATGGAGGAAGGGAAGGAAGAAGGGGGGGAGGGAGGGAAGGAAGGAGGGAAGGAAGGAAGGAAGGAAGGAAGGAAGGAAGGAAGGAAGGAAGGAAGGAAGGAAGGAAGTTATTTTGTTTCTTTGCTTAGGTAAGGATATATTTTTGAAACAATGACCAAATGGGTCACAAGTTGTCTAGTGTATATCTATAAATCTGTACGTTGCAAAAAGGTACGCTTTATATAGGGAAAGAAAAGTCACATATAATAATGCTTGAAAATTTTATTGCAGATTTTTTAAAACAAATCTTAGGATTAGATGAACACACGTATCATTAAGTATTTCCATATTTGAAATATATAGATGTAGACTAATCCATTCATTCCTAATGAATACCAATTTAACATCTCTATATAGGAGAATTTCTCATAAAGACTTTTCTGGCTGTTTAAAACTATCAGAGGAAAGATTTAAAACTGAATTATGCTATCATAAAACTGGAAGCCAACCAGCCCCTGCTCAGGGCTGGAATTCAAATTATTAGTCTCCCTGTAATGGGCCAAAGGAATAACTCTGAGGAGCATCGGAGTCATGACCCTCTCTAGTTCTTATGAAGTAAAAGTGGATTCAGAATAGCAAGATTCTGTTACTCTAACTTTTTAATAAAATTAGGTTGTTATACATAATTCTGGTTTTCTAGTCTGGTCTACCTTGAAGACATATCAGTAACAACTTGCAACTCTCAGTCTGTTTCCCCCTTTCTTCCATTATCTTTATGAGAACTCAGAAAGGTCATGTCTATGAAGCGTTTTCAAATTCCATGTTTGCCCAGGACTCACAGTTATTTTTCTTTTAAAAAAAGGTAAAGGTTCCCCTCACAAATATGTGCTAGTTGTTTCTGACTCTAGGGGGCTCATCTCATTTCTGACTCTAGGGGGCTCATCTCTGGCTCTTCAAAGCTGAAGAGCCAGAGCTGTCCAAAGACGTCTCCATGGTCATGTGGCCAGTATGACTAAATGACAAAGGTGCACAGAACACTGTTATCTTCCCACTACAGGTGGTTCCTATTTTTTCTACTTGTATTTTTACATGCTTTCAAACTGCTAGGTTGGCAGAAGCTGGGACAAGGAATGGGAGCTCACTCCATTACCTGACACTAGAGATTCGAACCACTGAACTGCCAACCTTCTGATTGACAAACTTAACATCTTAGCCACTCAGCCACTGTATACCTTGTTTTCTTTTACCTGACCATTGTTTCAGTAGTGGCTTTTCATCCTAGTTCCTCTGCAAATTAGATTCCTGGACAAATGGCAACCTGTCCTCTGCTTGAACAAATCCTATAAACAGCATCTGACTACATCACCCAATAATTGATTCCACAATCTCAAAGCGTTTGTCCTGATAGGATTTTTCTTTAGAGCATGGAGTTGGAAGAGACCTTGGAGGTCTTCTGGTCCAATCTCCTGCTCTAGCAGGAGACCATATACCATTCAGACAAACGGTTGTACTTTGAAATCTCCAGTGATGGAGCAACTGCATTAAAGGCAACCTATTTGATTGGTTGATTGCTCTTACTGTTAGGAATTTTCTCCTTTGTTCTAGGTTGCTTCCCTCCTTGGGTAGTTTCCATCCATTTTTTCTTGTCTTGCCTTTTGGTGCTTTAGAAAATAATTTGACCCCCTCGTGTTTGTAAATTTCAAATTTAATTGGAATTTGCTTTCTTGCAATTAAAATCCATTATTTGTTGCCCTGAACTTTGGAATTAAAAAATAGCTCTTGACATTTATTTTAGTGTTTGAGGAAATCACATCAGTCAGAGCACAGTGGATCCCCTGATTAGGATGCTGGGTTGACAATCAGCCCATGTTCAAGACCAGAGTGCTGCTGGGTAATGGGGTGAGCTCCTGTCATTTGTTCCAGCTCCTACCATCCCAGCAGCTTGAAAGCAAGCAAGTAGATAGATGGGTACCACTTTGGTGGGCAACTTAATGCTGACATGAAAGGAGCATTCAACCAGCAGCATGGATGTCATCGGCTATTACTTCATCCCAGAAGCAAGGGTCGGATCCTACCGGATTAACAACTGGTTCTTTGAGCATGCACTTCCCTGTAAAAGCAATGTGAAGTGATATATAAGTCTAAGTGCTATTGCTATTAAAGTAAAACATTCCTTCAGAGTTTTCTGTATGCCTATTGTACATCAATAGGAATTAGGCTAGAGTGAATGGTTTCAATACAGGATGGAGATCAATTCAGTCTTGCTCCCTAGTACACATATGGAGAAGATCAAGAGACAGATAGCATTTTGTCTCAGAAATACTTACTTATGCATTGAGGAAACTCTATTCGAAACTTAATATATTAAGAGTTTAGCTTCCCAAGAACTGTTTAAAGAAGCAGAATGTTTGCTACACTGGGTATAAAGCATCGAACACGGGGAAGCTGTTAATGTCTAGCACTATTTAAAAAATACATTTCTTCCCCTGAGTGTTAAAGGGCAGCTGTCTAGAGATGATTATATTAACCTTTTATCTTTATGCAGGTTTCCATCTTTTATCAAGTGCCATAACAGTAGAGAGAAACAAGACTGGGCTAAACTAATAATGGCAAATGAAGAGGCATGCCGGTAGAAATGTCACCAAGAAATTCATTGTGCAAAAGGTTGATGCTAATGAAAGTGTCCATTAAGTTAAAAAGAGCTGTTATGCATATGCCAAGCATTTGTGGGATCATTGTTCAGATAGTTCCTACCATTGAGATGACAACCACCTACAATAAGTGATCCCGAATCAGTTATACAATTTCTATAAAACTCTTGGACTTCATTGGAACCCCACTCGGCCATGCATTCATCTGGCTTACATTGTTGTCATTTTAAGTTCAGTCTGACGTATGTTCACTAAATGTACCGTGTTTCCCTGAAAATAAGACAGTGTATTATTTTCTTTTGACCCCTGAAATAAGCGCCTGCTCTTATTTTCAGGGAGGTCTTATTATTTTTGAAGTGCAGGAGGCGATGAGCATGGTCACCTCATGGCTGCTGCTGTGCTGCAATATTTTCAGAGAGGGCTTATTTTCAGGGGAGGGCTTATTTTAGTGCATGCGCTCAAAAACCCAATTGGGCTTATTATCTGGGGAGGTCATATTTTCAGGGAAACAGGGTAGGTGAATATTAGTAGTCAAAACAGGTCCTCATATGAACATATAATAGCATATAATAACTATTGCAATTTATTTGAAAGTAATTTAATAATTCATTCTCAATATCTTTCTAAGAGTATACAGGAATGTCTTTTAACAATCTCTATCATGTGCTTCATGCTAATAGCAATAGCACTTAGACTTATAATACCACTTCAAAGTGCTTTACAGATCTCTCTAAGTGGTTTGCAGACTCAGCATATTGCCCCCATATTACATATAATGTAATAAATACTGAGCTGGCATTGAAGTATGACAACATATGAACAGTGGTGGGATTGGCACAGTTTCCGCACATAACCACACAAACAGCTTCTGTGCATGCATGGCTTCCACCACGTGGTGAGGGTTGACTGAGAAACTTTTCAGGGTCTAGTCCACTCCATCTCTGTTCTCCAGGGCAGTGGCTGCTTCTCTCCGCTGTTGCTCTTGCTGGGAGACAGAGTGTCTCTTATGCAATTTAGTAGCTGTGGGCTGCCACTTTCCTCTTAGTTTCATCTGGAAAGCAAGCAGTGCAGAGAAGCAGCTTGACCCAGAGACCACTTGGAGCATCTCTCAGTGAGCATCTCTCAGTAAGCGGCTGAGCTTCGGCAAGATCTCTGCTGCAGTACTTTATGTAAGAACCGACCAGAGGGGTGTAGCATATGGGTGGAGGCCTAGGGCAAAGCTGGAGCCAGAGAATGGCACATTTTCCAACCTGGCCAAGGCAAGCTGTGAGTGGGTGGTGGCTCCGAGGCAAAGCCAGAGCTTGGGAATGGCATGTCCCTTGGCCCTGACCAGAGGCGGGTGCTGAGCGCGTGGCATCCTTACCTTTGGAGAGCAGAGCAGGTAAGGCACAGAGATTAGCTGGACAGTCTGGACTGCATGGTGAAGGGAAGATAATATATAGGGCAGAGCTGGGTGGGTGGGCATGGCTAGCCGGTGGTTGATTTTACTGATTCTCCAAACTGCACAAAATCTTAACAAGTGGTCCACCCAAACTGGTTCGAACCAGCTGAATCCCACCCCTGCATATGAATCTGTTCCTTTTTTCTTCATTTAAATTAAATGATTTTGTGGATGAAATAGAGCTTTTTATGCTACGAATGGTTAATGAAACCGGGAAAAGGGGAAAGGAAAGAATTATCTGGCTTGATACCATCAACAGTTGATACAAGATGAACAACCAACAATTGAATGAAAATGTGCTAGGCAGGATAGCATGGAGAGCGCTTGCCTATAAAGTTGCCAAGACTGAATGATAAAAACTGCTGAATGGTAGAAGCTAATACTACTGCCTCACTTTAGCTGCTTCTGACTTTTGCTCAAGGACCTCCCAAATATACAGAACATCCAACTCCAGGTGACTTTGGAATATCTGTTTCAGTGTCTTTATAAATGTTGTAATACTGCTTCTTGTTTCTTTTAAAATGTCTCTAAAGCTATTCATCAAGTTCCTTTCTGAGAGTTTTGTCTTTGGTTTTCCTAGATTTCTTGGCAATTACCATGGTTTGTTCTGACATCTTCTTGCTTTCTTCTGTCCTTCTCTGGAATAAATAATCAAATCAGTATGCAACCACTGTTCAAAAAAGGATACAAATAGGATGCATCTTCACTCCATGTTGTCCACATCAACTCTCGATTGGCAGAACAACAAAACAGAATAACAGAGTTGGAAAAGACTTTGGAAGTCTTTTAGTCCAACCCACTGCTCAAACATGAGACCCTAACCATTTCAGACAAATGATTGCCCAATCTCTTCTTAGAAACCTCTAAGTATGCAGCACCCACAAATTTTAGAGCAGTGATGGCTAACCTTTTTTGGCTTGCGTGCCAAAAGTGGGGAAAGTGAAGGGGGGTCATCCATGGGCATGCCACACTCATAATGCTATGTGTACGACCCCCCCTGCTTTTGGCAGGCTTTTTTCACCCTCCCCAGGCTTCAGAGGCTTTCTAGGAGCCTGTGTGTGTGTGTGTGAAAACAGCCTCCCCCCCACACCCCCAGGAGCTTCCCTGAAGCCTCCAGAGAACGAAAAATGGCCTCAAAAGAAGGCCTAAATCAGCTGGCCAGTGCACACAAGCGTGCTGGAGCTGACAGGGCAACGCCTCCCGTGCCATAGGTTCGCCATCATGGAAATATGGTTTGCAACAATAATATGATACAGAAAGGTTTACTGACAGAGGTTAAAGTAAACTAGATTTAGTTTGCCTTTCCTTATTTCCTTATTTTATTTTACTTGGATTATTACATCTCACTTCTCCCCTCCCCCCCCTGTATTTTGTGTTAAGTTGCTTAGCCTGAAGGGAAATAGTATGATGGGCAAATATGTATTATGTGTCTACTGTACAAATAAAGGTTAGCAGTTAGGGACCAAATTCAGTATAATCCCCTGAAATTAAAAAAAAACCCTCTCTTTATAAACTGTAGTCACTTAGCCACTGCAATTTAATTATTGAATTATGTTATTTATCTATGCAGGGTTAGATAGACTATTAGACAGATTGCCTATTTTATTCACCAGAGAAAATGAAATATACAGACTAAGGCAAATGGAGAGAAGGTCTCAAACTACTGTTATTTCTGATTGTTGTAATTGTAATCATAATACAGGTAGTCCTCAATTTACAACAGTTTAGTAACCATTCAAGGTTACAACAGCACTGACTCATGATCATTTTTCACAGTTCCGACCTTTGCAGTATTCCCATGGTAACGTGATCAAAATTCAGACAATTTACAATTTACAACTGTTGCTGTGATCCAAGGTCACATGATCACCTGTTGCTATCTTCTGACAACAAAGTCAATGGGGAAGCCAGATTCACAACCGGGTTACTAATTTCTCAACTGCAGTGATTCACTTAATAACTGAGGCAAGAAAGGACAAGTAAACCAGGGCAACACTCACTTAACACATGTCGTACTTAACGACAGAAATATTGGGCTCAATTGTGGTCATAAATCAAGGACTACTTTTAGTATCCCCACTCATGGAACCAACCACGCAGCCTTTAAATATGACACAAAACTATTATGGGCTATTTATGGTGAAAGGTGAAAAAAATAAAATGTGTACTGAGATTAGTCATTCCTGGTGTAGGGCAAGGCGCCTATTCGGTTCTCCCTGAACTCTTTCCCGAGAGAGACGGAAACGGAGCCTCCCGGGATTCAAAGCCCGCCGCCCAAAAACTCCGCCGGAGGACGCTTTGGGCTCTCGAAGCAGGCGAAGGTCCCCCAAAGCGGGCACAGCCACGAGCGCCGGCGGGAGGAAGCGTCAAGGCGCCCGCCGGCTTGGTTCTCCCTCCTCTCCGCCTTTTGCAACAGTTTCTTGGGCGGCGGGAGGGCCACGCCCCGGGGAAGAAGGCACAGCCCCGGCGCTGCCCGAGGAGGCTCGCTCGGCGAAGTCGCGTCCCTTCCCGAGCCAGGCATGGAGCAACTTTGACGGGGGCTTCCCGCGACGCGCCCGGACAATGGGACGGGACAGGGCCCTGGGGGCAGGAGGTGAGTAGCTGGAGAGTCTCTCGGCAGGGCCCGAAGGCGTCGCCCGCCATCCTCGACGGTCAAAGGAGCTTTCGCGCTTTCCGGTCGTCGGAGCGCGCCTTCTTGGGAAGAAGGGAGCGCTGTGAAAGGACCTGTTCAGGGCGCCCTCCCTTCCCTCGCGCAGGGCGACAGGTGCTCCAGCAAAGGAGGCAGAGGCGGAGGGCGTCCCTTGGGTGCAGCTCCCCTCTCTTTCCTAGGAGCCCCGCCGAGACCAAGCTGTACTTTTGCTGACGCGGGCAGGGGGAATTGCCTTCAAAGAAGCTGGGATGCCATAGATCAAGTCATTAGCTGTGCAATACACTTTGGGAACAGACATTTATTATAATGAGGTGGCAAACTTACTCACAGAGGATTATCTTGAGAGAGGAGTAGAGCAGTGACTCTCATTATTTAAAGGGGTTCTTCTCCCGTGTCAATCTGTGACTAATGAGTCTGGGAAGGGAAGGTTAGGTTCTGAAGCCTAGGCACATTCTCCCGTTTCTATGTGTGCGTCTTCCCATCCTCCTAAAGAGATTACCCTCTTCCTTTTCACAGGAACAGCGCTGGTTGCTGTCATTAGAACGAGCTACAGGTGGTTCATTGGCAGGACTACTGTGTAGGGGCATAATGGAAAAACACCTCCACCAAGAACATCAAGAAGCCATGCAGAGCACAGAACTTTGGAACAACCTTCTGAATCATCAAAAATGGCATGAAAACGACTGCACCTGGATTGGGGCTGAAAGACAAAAATGGAAGCAGTATGCTCCATCCCATGATTGGGTAGACCGGCCTCACCAGAAAAAACACTTAACCTTCTGAATCACTAGCTGGGTGAGAAGTGTAGGAATTTAGCACCCACCTCTTTCCTAGAAAAATGAAATATCCTAGGAAATATTAAAAAGGCAGAATATTATATTAATCAGTTATTAATCCATTTTGGAGGCTTACAAAGGAGAGTTTCTCTCCAATCTATTGTAGACATGGGGAGCAGCAGGAAAAGTCAGCCATGGCAAATCTACCCATATAGGCTGCCTTTATTCGACAAGTTTTATTGGAAGAAGGAGGAGGAGGAGGGGGGGGGAGAGGAAGAAGAAGAAGAAGAAGAAGAAGAAGAAGAAGAAGAAGAAGAAGAAGAAGAA
>JAPKID020004723.1:0-11519 GCA_026931265.2 Tropidonophis doriae | reverse complement strand
GGAAGAGAGCAAGGAAAGAAAAATAAAGAAAGAAGGGAAGGAAAAAGAAAAGAAGGAAGGAAGGAGGGAGGGAGGGAAGGAGGGAGGGAGGTGGAAGGAAGGAGATTATAATGAGAGGGAGGGACAGTCTAAGGGAAGTCCTGCCTTAGCACTTGGCCACCACAGGTGCCCCCGACATGAGTGACATCGAGCTGGTCATGCCTACCCTGGCCCCTGAAGCTGCCCTCAATGAAATTGAAGTTGACACCCTTGGCCTAAAGTTTCTTTCCAGTTAAACTTAACTCTTGATTTGTCCCACAAGAATCAAAAAGAGATACATTGATCTGTGATCTTCAGGACTCTCACAAGTACATTTATCCTTTTAATGCCAACATTTGGAAGGATTTATCTCTAGTTTATATGTGATGATCTGGTTTAATAAGTGCATCCCTCCCTATTCTCCATACAGTTTAGGTCAGCGGTCACCAACCAGCAATCCATGGACCATTAAGGGTCCATGAGAAAATATTGGTGGTCCGCAGAACAATTATTTGCATTTTTTTACATTGCATTAAATGCTATTTTCCATTTTTTTAAACAAAATAATAATATTAGTTGTCCGTGATATTTAAAATTATGAATTTAGTGGTCCCTGAAGTCCAAAAGTTGGTGACCCCTGGTTTAGGTACTGTATTTCCCCAAAAATAAGACAGAGTCTTATTTCCTTTTGACCCCTAAAATAAGCACTTGACCCTATTTTCGGGGAGGTCTTATTACTTTTGAGATGCAGGAGGTGGTGAGCGTGGTCATCTCACGGCTGCTGTGTTGCAATATTTTTGGGAAGGGCTTATTTTCAGGGGAGGGCTTATTCTAGTGCAATCTGCTCAAAAGCCCTATTGGGCTTATTATCCAGGGAGGTCTTATTTTCAGGGAAACAGGGTAATAGTTCAGCTATCCCTGCCCTGATATTAGTTTCAGGATTTATCAGGTCATTCCTTTATTGAGAAACTGACTGCAGCAAAGGCTTCTGTATCATAAAGGCCATAATCATCCCTTCTGAAAATCAACACCCACCCACCCTCCACCAGCCTGCCACCTCCGTTCTCATCTTTAGGAACATCAAAGAGATTAGACCTGGAGCAGAAAGAAACTCCATGTCTGAAAGGCTGACTTATTACCGTGAGATAATTGAAGTGACTAGTAGCAAATATTGTCAACAGAGTTATTGGGAAGACGAGCGTTTGTTAACGGGCGTCGAAAAGAGTCCTTGCCTGCAAAGAAAAGAGCGCAGAGAACACAGAAGTGGCCTTTTGTGTTCGCCACTCCAGGTTTTTATTATATTTAACAGAGATAAGAAGGGGAAAGGTTTTTGCTGGGTGAGCTCACGGATGAGAACGAATCTCAGTGGCTATGGTAACTGAAGGTGAAATGTGTCATTTGCATAAGGCCTCTGGGAGGCAATTTACATGTTAGCGCTGTAACCAATTGGGATTGACGTAATCGTGGGTGACCTAACATTCAACACAGAATCCAGGGAAATTCTAAGAATACTTCAGGGAGGCAGGGGGAAAGGGGAAACGAAAAGCTTGATGCTTCTGGGACAGCACAGATGAAATATACAATTTTGTATAATAAAGGTGAAGAAATAGCAAAGTACATAGTTTGTATGCAAAAGATCTCAGATTCCTCTCCTGGCCTTCTCCAGGAAAGGCTCCCACTCAAAACTCTGAAGAACCAGCACTAACCAGTACATAACATGCAAAGTGCTTCTCTCTTTTATTCTTGCTGTACCTCCTTGGCGGTACAAGTGATGGCTAACTTTTTGCGGACTGAATGTGCACATGTGTGAATGCGTGCATGTGCACCCAAACCTCCCAAATGCAATGAGCATGCAGCCCCTGCACATTCCCCCTGTCCACCCCCCGTGCATGCACATGTGCCCTCTGTAGCGTCCCACCCTCTGCGCATGCGCAGCCAAGACCCGGCGACCAGCTGGCCAGCAGGAGACACGTGCGCATGCATGGCAGAGTTTAACTGGAGCAATGGCATGCATGCCCACAGAGAGGGGGCTGTGTATCACCTTTGGCACACATGCCGTAGGTTTGCCATCACAGGCTATATCTACAGTATGTTTTCTGCTGCGGATCTCAATGGCAAAGCCATTAAGATGAGCAGGGAGCCAACAGGCATTCAGATGTTCCTAATTACACCTCCCAACGCCCATGCCAGCATTCATCTACATTCAGAGGACCATACTAGTCCTGCATGAAATTGTTCTCCACGATTGATCTTGGAAGTCAGTTAAGCTCCATTTACTCAGGTTGACCTCTTACGAATGTGGTTTGGCAAATTCTTGCCACCTTGATCTGTTTTTAGTAACAACTCACTGCTGTTTCAAGGATATTCCAATAATATTAATCCTGTCCCTCTCATCTTCTGCCTCTTCTGCTTCCTTCAATCTTGCTGGCCACACTACGTTTTAGACTCCACAGTCAGCTTACATGGGTCCAAAGAATTTGAATTTCTGCTGGCTGATCATTTCCTCAAGTGACCAACTAGTATTGGCTTTGTTCAAGATTGATTGATGGTCTCTTCTTCCAGTCCATGATCCTCATAGTAGCTACTTCCAAATTCATAATTCAATCATGCCTGTTTCTCTTTCTCACTCTTTAAAAGAACCAGCTTTTTCCACTGGTAAACTCCTCTTACATTTCTTCAATTCATTGTTTATCTTTAGTATTGATAAAAACAATACGTTTTTTTTCCCTCTGTCAATTGTTTATGTACAGTTTGGCATTACTTTTGTCTATTTAATATTTAACATCAGCCTGTTTTGTCATAGTCCCATTTTTTAGTTTCATAACAATTGAATCTTCTTCAGCATTCTGTGCACCTTCAGCATTTAGTCATGCCGGCCACATGACCACAGAGACTTCTTCAGACAGCGCTGGCTCTTTGGCTTTGAAACGGAGATGAACACTGCCCCCTAGAGTCAGGAATGATAGCACATATATGTGAGGGAACCTTTACCTTTAATCTTTTTCACAGTCAGCGAACAAAGTGGTATTGTCTGTATATCTCAAATTATTAAAGACTTCATAGCCAATTTTGATTTCCAGGTGACAAGACTTTTCTCACTCTTGCTATTCCTAAAATCTATGTGACGTGTATATTTTTATTATATTTTTCTTCCTGAATAAGTCAAAAAAGAAAAATTGAATTACCCCTTAGATTTTTTTACATCTTTTAAACTTATACTGAAGGCTTGTAAACAAAGAAGCATCCCAAGATGGCGCAGTGGTTAGAATGCAGTAATACAGAATACTTCTGCTGACTGCCAACTGACTGCAATTTGGCAGATCGAATCTCACTAGGTTCAAGGTTGACTTAACCTTCCATCATTCTGATGTGGGTAAAATGAGGACCCAAATTGTTGGGGGCAATACGCTGACTCTGTAGACCACCTGGAGAGGTGTGTGAAGAACTGTGAAGTGGAATATACTGTGTTTCCCTGAAAATAAGACAGTGTCTTATTTTCTTTTGACACACACACCCCGAAATAAGTGCTTGGCCTTATTTTCAGGGAAGTGTTATTATTTTTGAGGTGCAGGACGCCCTTTAACCTCAGCCCACAGATCAGCTGATCCAGAGAGGGTCGGAAGTTCTGTCTCTGTTTCTGGCACACTCTTGCCAGCCCTAGCATCGCTAGAGGTTGTGGGAGCAGCCTCTATGAAGCCATTCTGCATGGATGGCAGTTGCATGTGGGATGCGTAGGGCATGTTCCCCCCTTCCCCTCCCCAGGAAATTGTGGGGACCGGCTATGCATGCATTTAAATATTTTAGAGGAGGGCTTATTTTCAGGGGAGGGCTTATTTTAGTGCATGTGCTGAAAAGCCCGATTGGGCTTATTATCCAGGGAGGTCTCATTTGCAGGGAAACAGGGTAAGTCTAAATGTTATTGCTAATAATCATTCCTCTGATTTCATTCAATGATCATCATGACTAGGTGTCAGGTTTTCGAAAGATGCCCTAATTATGCTTTACTAATAATGCTTTATGAGTTCCGTTGGGTTTTGGCAATATAAATCAGAAAAGCACCATTCATAAAATCATGTTTTTTTAAAAAACCTAAAAACTAAAAATTATCTTAACAGCAACAAGGTTTTTCTTACAACACTTAGCATTTCCTTGTTTTGTTTTCTTACTGAGGGATCCTATTTTGAACAAATACCTTTGTGAATAAAGAACGAAGCTGGACTTTAAGACATGACATATAAGTAGGTCTGTTTCTATTTCCGTACAAACAGTGTTTGAACAATTACCGCACAGCTCTTTGAAGTAAAGTACCTCTCATTTCATCTTTGCAGCATCAACTATAAAGAACAGCTTTTTGGTCTGGGGCTCTCCCATGGCAATTGTCATTTGTGTTTTACTAGAAATGTGAATTCTGAATGTTTTCTGCGGCTGTTTCATATGAAAAAGAACCCACGAAGATTATCGATCCTCTGAGATGCTATGGGTTGCAACATGACTCTCTGAAGGCAAATGAGCTTTTTAACTGTGCAACCTCTGTACAGTTTCAGAGCATTCCCTGGCATGAACCATTCTGTCTTGGAATTACAGAGACATCCGGAAGAAACCAACTTTATGACATAGTAGGGATATTTTTTTAGGAAAGAAAGATAAATCTTACCACTCAGTGTAAACTAAGGATGGCAGATAAGATGAGCTTCTTCTTTACACGTAGTCCTTGTTTAGCAACTGCCTCAGATAGCAGCTGTTCACGGTTACAACAGCAATGAAGAAGTAACTTTGTGACCAATGGCCAATTAGAACCTTTGCAGCAATGATGATGATGATGTTCATTCAGTTGTGCCCAGTTCTAGGCCAACCTCTCCGACATATATTCCCCCATTGCATTCAGTTAGTATTGTCCTGTGCCTGACCCCTTTGTTTCTTTCCCCCTTTTCAGCAGAGTAGAGAGATTGCCTAAACATACTAACTCCTTCTCAGCTGCTTTTTTCTGTAGTGCAAGGGTGTCAAACTCAAGGCCTGGGGGCCAGATCCACCCCGCAGGGTGCTTAGATCTGGTCCTCAGGGCCACCCTGGAAACAGGGACTGGTCCACAGTGGCAGTGAAAATGGAGCTCGGGAAGGCCATATGTGGCACTCCCAAGCTCCATTTTCATGGCAGAGGGCTACGGGAGGCCTTCGACACCAAAAATGGAGATCGGGAGCCTGTTTTTGCTGGCAGAGTGCTCGGGCTACCACAGGGCCCCCTGATACGGGTGATGTTGAG
The DNA here is from genome assembly GCA_026931265.2 of Tropidonophis doriae. Lineage (NCBI taxonomy): Eukaryota > Metazoa > Chordata > Lepidosauria > Squamata > Natricidae > Tropidonophis > Tropidonophis doriae. The sequence goes on along the minus strand of JAPKID020004723.1, from coordinate 6,242 downwards.
CTGGCCATGCCCATCTTGGCCACGCCCATACCAGCCCCCTCCCCAGGTTGAACACAACCCAGATGTGCCCCTCAATGAAATTGAATTTGACACCCCTCTGTAGGACATCTCTAAACAGTGCTAACTGCAAGTTAACAAAACTCAACCCTGGGACTTTAATTAGATAATTATAATGCACTGCCAGCTCTTAGCTAAAATTGACTAAAATTGAGAAACACCCTAATCAGTTTAGGCAGTCAGTCTAGGGCATTTCCTTCAATGTCTACTCTCCATGGAATGCCTGCTTACTCTCTTGCAATTCCTTTCTCTCCACTGAATGCAAATATACCACTAGTATGAACATTCCAAAAGGAGGAAGGGGGGAAAGGCCTATAACAGGGGTTGCATCATCAGATTGCATTGTCATGGAGTCGTCACGTGACATATTGCAACTTTTCCCCCCTTCACTAAACTGGACTTGGGTGTGGCCAGTGCATGATGCATCTTGATTTCAAAACAATTGACAGAATGCAGACAATAATTTTAAAAAAAAAAACTTAATCAAGAGCTGCATGGGTCTTGTATATATGCATCATGTTTTATATTGTTGTACTGTATATAAACAAGTTTCTCCTATAAATGAATCCTGATAAATTATTTACTTGTGTGCTGGTGGGATTGCTACAAACATTATCAACTCAGAATACATGCAAATAAAAGCATCTAGAAATTGAAATGATACTTATATAAATACAAATTCTTTGTATTACATTGTTTTCTTGACTTTTGTAGTATATTGTGCTGTGTATGTTTTCCCCTAAGCTTCTTAGAGTTGTCTGAGAAATTACAACAGAGAAGTACCTTAAATAATTAACAGTGCAATCTTATTCCCAGACCATGTAGCTCAACTACAGTTACTGTCGGATTAATGGTTATAAGACTGCTCTTAAATATGGATTAGGTCCAACAACTCCGCGCTCTCTCATTCCTTTTGTAAGATGGTTGTTCATGTGACTCAAATCATGCTAGGACTTTGCCCCAAACTAAACCAACTTGAATATCAATTTTGGGATGGATATTTTATGGTTTGCTGAAAGAGGAATGATTTAGAGCTGTTCACCATGATTTGGACAAGTATCGGAGACCAATACTAGATTTCTTAAAGTAGTTAAGCCAAAGGTAGTATTCCGCCAGTTCTGACCGGTTCAACCGAACTGGTAGTAGAAAGTGCGGGTGGCCCTGCCCACCCGCCCCAGCTCTGTGACATCCCATTTAGACCCCGTTTTTAGGCGGAGCACATGCGCAGATGCTCGCCACCATTTGCGAACCAGTAGGGAAGGTAAGTGAATATCACCCCTGAGTTAAACAAACTGTGTTTCTTACATTCATATCACTCTGCTTATTAACTATGTTCAGCACAAACTGGGATGGTTATAATGTAGCATTTCACATCAGCTTTGCTCTTCGGATATCAGAATAAAACAGCAACATCAATAAGCCTTTTCTTCATTTATGTTTTTCAGAAATAACACCTCACCCCAAGACATGGAAGCTATGATTAGACTGGGCAAGAAAACACATCCCTCTTAAAAACTTTCCATGGATTTCTATGAGCAAGTGCCATGCTGTTATTGTGTCAGACTGTTAAGATCTGAAAAATAACATGCTGCCTCTGTCAGACCAAGTGAAGCAAGTGGCAAGAAGACAATTGGTTCATTCTGTTGATTAGAAGAGCTTCAGGAACAATGCCTTCAAAGGTCTCGTGTTTATATGTCTTGACAGTTGTGTGTTGGGCAAGTGCTTTGTGGTACTTAAGCATAACACGTCCCACTTCCTCCTACACCTCCTCTTACACTGTTCACAAAACATATGACAGCATCTCAATGGCTCGAAAAAATGTTTCCTTTGGGAACATAAGGACTCGACCAATAAATCCACATTCGTTTGATTTTCTCATCAATGAGCCAGAGAAGTGTGAGAAGAACGCTCCCTTTTTGGTTATTCTAATCAGCACAACACACAAAGAGTTTGATGCGCGACAAGCCATACGGGAGACATGGGGAGATGAGAACAACTTCAAAGGCATTAAAATCTCGACTCTTTTTCTTCTGGGGAAAAACACTGACTCCGTGTTAAACCAGATGGTTGAGCAAGAAAGTCAAATTTTTCACGACATCATTGTGGAAGATTTCATTGACTCGTATCATAACCTGACCCTGAAAACCTTAATGGGGATGAAGTGGGTGGCCACGTTTTGTTCCAAAGCCAAGTATATCATGAAAACAGACAGCGACATTTTCGTAAATATGGACAACCTTATTTACAAGTTGCTAAAACCGAACACCAAGCCAAGACGAAGGTACTTTACTGGCTACGTCATCAACGGAGGCCCCATCAGGGATGTCCGGAGCAAATGGTACATGCCTAGGGACTTGTATCCTGACAGCAACTATCCGCCATTTTGCTCAGGCACAGGCTATATATTTTCTGCCGATGTAGCAGAGATGATTTACAAAACTTCCCTCCATACTAGACTCCTTCATCTTGAGGACGTGTACGTGGGACTCTGTCTGCGGAAGCTTGGCATCCATCCTTTCCAAAACAGTGGCTTCAATCACTGGAAGATGGCCTACAGCCTGTGCAGATACCGGCGTGTTATTACGGTACATCAGATATCCCCTGAGGAAATGCACAGGATTTGGAATGATATGTCCAGCAAGAAGCATCTCAGATGTTAGGACTTTTTGAGATGTAAATACTTTGGTTCTTGTTATACAAATAGAGAGCAAACAGACAATGAGGTGTTCGCTTCTAGGAGGGGAAAAGAAATCTTAATAATATTTCGGTTGGCTGGACTCCCCAGCTATAACTTCTGATTTACAAACTGCAGGTCCTAACATTATGATGTTATTCACATCAGTCCAAACAAACGAAAAAAGGCATTTGTCTTGTCTAGTCTATTCAGCGTATGCATAAGAAAATGAGCATAACAAGCATAACATAAACATTCATTCCCATCAGAAAGGAACCCTTCAGTAAGGCAGTGGTGGGTCATTGGTTATGAGGAAAATTCACCCTCGCTGAAATCAATTTTTAAAAATGCAGACTGAAATGGTGCCATGATAGGCTTCTATTCCAAATTAAATGCCACTTTATCATCAAAGAGCCCATGCATCAAGATGGGGAGCCACAATAAGGCTTGTTCCAGTTAAAATGGGAATAGATACTCCACCCCTCCCCTCCCCAAGGAATAGTCCACCTACATAACCTCCTGAGCCATGAGGACCTAAAAGTGTAGAAGAAATGAGCAGGTAAACTTGAAAATAGCAATAGCAATAGCACTTAGGCTTATATACCACTTCACAGTGCTTTTACAGCCCTCTCTAAATGGGTCCTCATTTTACCCAACTCAGAAGGATGGAAGTCTGAGTCAACCTCGAACCTGGTAAGATTCAAACTGCCAAATTACAGGCAGGAAGCAGTCAGCAGAAGTAGCCTGCAGTACTGCACTCTAACCACTGCGCCACCGCAGCTCTCTCATGATATGATTCAGAATGCATATTGTATAGATTTGTGTCCATGTATCACCCCTTTCAAAGACCCAACCATTTCCCCCTAAATTCAGATATGAGTAGCAGCTGAGGTAATAAATGGACCATAGCTAAGAGTAATTTGTTTTCAAAGCTACTATTTTATATATAGAATCATGTCAGTGTTTGAACACAAGCTTTTTGTATCCCTGTCTCCTCATTTAAAAACCCTACTTCCACTTAGCAAAAGTAGGCCTTATTGAAATCAACTGACCTCCTTTGATTAACAATAAACATCAGTAATGTTTAACTATAAATGGTATGGACAAATCAACAACTGCTGAAACAGTGCCAGAGACCAAAGGAGAGGTCTAATCTTCCCCAGTAAGATTGGAGAGAGATGGACTTCAGGATAAGAAACTTGACGATGGGTCCTTCTTACTGTCATTGTAAATAACACCCAAGACCAGCTGATCTGGTATCAAAGCTCTTGGAAATCTTAAGACAAGTTTTTTAAAGGAGTTTAAAAGGAGTTGGTCCTTGGAGTGTAGCAAGGGAATAATAGAACTTATATCCTTTACTACTACTCCATCCTGCGGAAGAGGGAATTAAAAAAAATGTTGATACCAACATCTCTCTCTCTCTCCTACTGTTTTTCAAAGCATGGAGATCACATACCCTTCACAGTTGGGTAGGCTACCATTCCAAATTAAATTGCTCTGTCCCAATTTAAAATATTCTCCAGAATGTAGTTATAGATTCAATGTAACAACCTTGCCAAATGCAAGATTGACTCCTTGCCATCTATAAAACTAAGGTGTCAAAAGGTATTGGTAATAATGCCAATTTAGTGACGAAGAGATGTTTGAAATCTCAACATGTGTTTAAAGGGGGAAATTGCTAAATGCTGTCATTACTTCCCTTTTAACAATTGAAGTACTTGCTTTTAATGTTGTTTACTAATTGAAAATCAACGGTGCCACTTTATTTGCAGGAACAGTGTTTAAAAAATATGTAGACGTGCCGCATAACTAAGGAAGGAATTAGCATTACTGTGATGTAACCAAATGCTAATAAACAATATGTGTAATTATGGATTGGAAGATAAGAAAGTTCACAGCCAAAATTCTGAATGGAACTGTGTTAAAAACATAAATAGTTTATTGCAATGTCTGAGATTCTCAGTCATCCAGGTCATGGTTGTCCCAAAGGTGCTTTTTTCAAGAGGCATCTGGACTTTCTGGTTTTTCTTTGAAGATGTTTTCCTTCTCATCCAAGAAGCTTCTTCCGCTTTGACTGGATGGACGAGAAAGTCCAGTTATTGCAACACTTTGCTTCTTAAGGAGCTCGTGTGTATTTTTAATTATAAAGAATGCCCACTGGGATTATAGATCTGTATGCTGTAAAAAAGAGTGAGTGAGGGAACTAAGAGGGCCATGAGTTAAATAGGAATTTATTTATTTCTCGTTTGTGCCCATCCAAATGGCTTTATCAATGGTAACCTTTGAAATCGACAACCATCACAATTTGACAGACATGCTGGTATTTTATTCATTTACAATACAAAACTCCGCTTGACATTGTGGACAGTGGTAATGCATAGTATTTTTCAAGCCAAAAGATATCATGTTTATGAAATCCAAGTTCGGTTAGGCGATTGACTTATTCGCCAAAGCACCAGAGGGGCAGTAGAAAACATAACGGGTGGTAGAAGCTTGTTACAGAGTGATCCAATCTAGAAATAAAGAGAAATGTTCTGATAGTGAGAGAAATAACTCCTTGGAATAGCTCAACTCCTGGGGATGCAGACGTTCCATCAATGGAGGTTTTCAAAAATAGAGTAGACAACCATTTGACTGGGATGGTATAAGGACTCCTGCCTTGAGCAGAGTTTGGACTAGAAGATCTCTGAGATCTCCCTTCCATCGCTGTGATTCCATGTTGAGTGTTCAATGGACAAGTTTACGTGGCCTACCACTTCATGGCTGAGTTGCTGTCTTTCCCAAACACTTCCACGTTCTTATAATACAGCTGACGTTGACTGTGGAATATTTAGGAGCGAGGAAATTTCACGACTGGATTTGTTGCACAGGTGGCCTCCTATCACAGTTCCACACTGAGCTCCTGAGAGCAACCCATTCTTTCACCAGTGTTTGTAACCACAGTCTGCATGCCTAGGTACTTGATTTTATACCCCTGTGGCCATGGAAGGGATTGGAACACCTGATGGATTATTGGGATGGGTGAGCAAATACTTTTGGCAATATAGTGTGCGTATGTATGAATGTATGTATAAAATATCTTACAATCTGGGCTTTGAGCCCAAACCGAACTGAGCACCTCCCTAACAATAGATCAAAGGTCCCAATTTGAGCAGGGCCGGGCGTTGTTCCCTTCTGTTTTTGAAGTGGTGCCAAAGATCGGCAGCCGCTGTTGATCAGAGAAGTGGGAGTTAAGTTAATTACAGAGCCCTCCCTGGGCCTCCCCAACCCTATGGCCTAGGTGGGGACGGCAATTGGCGAACCAACAAGAGAAATGTGTGTTAGAAAGAAGTTTCAGGAGCATTATATAGCCCAGAGTTTCAATGTAGATAAGGCACCGTGCTAGCTTTTTATATTTCAGATTTTGTAGCAAGGGTGTTTCAGAATAACAGAGTTGGAAGGGACCTTGGAGGTCTTCTAGTCCAACCCCCTGCCTAGGCAGGAAGCCCTATACCAGTGATGGCTAACCTTT